>CAUHTR010007491.1:0-64241 GCA_959609185.1 Schmidtea polychroa | reverse complement strand
ATATATATATATATATATATATATATATATATATATATATATGCATAAAGCACTACGATAATAATGATCATAATAATAATCATAACCATAATAATAATAATAATAATAATAATAATAATAATAATAATAATAATAATAATAATAATAATGATTATAATAGTGACAGGTGAGGAGTATAAACCAAGCCAAATATCCTAATATATACAGTATTACGTAACATTTGTATAGGTTATAATTCAGACAGATAATATAATAATAATAATACTTTTTAATAACTAAATTGTTCACAACAATAAAAACTTTAACTATTTCACAATAAAATAGTCTAAAGAATACTTTACAATGAAAACGTAAAATGGAAATGATACAAGTAAGAACTTAAACAATAATTATAGTAAATAAATTTTAATTTAATTCAAAATTCATTGAAGTATATATTGATGTTCCCTTTCATATGGAAGTGTGGGTGACCATAATCATCATCTGAGAAATGTGAATGAACATATTGATCATTATCTTCGTCCAGATTATTAACTTCAGCATTGTTGCTATTACCCATAACCATGTTAACTATTTTATAATGACCATAGGTTAAATTTTTATTTTTATTTACCCAATGCCTCTTATCATCATTATTTGTTAGGACTAATTTTATATTTTTTATTGTAAATAACTGATGATTTTTGCTCTCTTTATCACCCAAAAGGCTTTAGCATTTAGGCTTTAAGACCCCCCATTTCTTATATCTAATCTCTTTACTCTCATCTTTGAATTTAACGATGACGGAATCAAGAGCTCTTGAATATAGTTCATCGGATGTATCATAATTCGATGTATCCAGCATGTTATCTCTTACCATACCTGGTAAAAGCATGTCTAATTTGCATCATTTAACCTCTTAAAAGAAGGAATCAGTGTCATCTGCAATAATATTGATTTCGCAGCTAAATTCATCTCGATATATTTGTAAATCAATATATTGCAAATGATACATACGTAATTTGGATAAATCAAGTACAGATTGACCAATGTAACTAGGTCTATCCAAACACACTGGATCCTTATTTAATAGAACGGCTATTAAGTCATAATCTATTTCATAAGTCTTTTTAAATGTGGGTTTAGAGGAATAAATAATCAGTTTAGAAGCTGAATTACACAATCTCAAGTTCGATCGCTTCTTCAAATTTTCGACAGTCTTTCCATATAAATTATTAAGAAGTTTAATATAGATTTTATCAAGTGTATTTTTTGACACAGCCCGAAGTTGGATGTTTGTGTCAATATAATTTTTGAATATGGTAGACTGATGAAATTTGATAGCCCTATGAATTTGAGTAACCTTTACTCCAAGAGAAAGATAAAGATGTAGAAGTTTCCAATGAAGAGCATAGTTCTTCTTGGGTAAATGCGTGAGCATCAACTTCTCTACTTTAGATCCTGGAGCACACATTTTTTTTCAGCTGCAACCGGAAAAACATCAAGTTATCGCGAATATCTAGATCTACTTCCATAATATACCCATATGAAAGTGGATCTAGATCAATAGATTCACAGTCTTTTTAATAAATTAATTAATTCAGATTCATCCGTCATCCAAGAACATTCACCCCTAGGTAGTTTTTGGCTAAGAGCCCAGCCGTACAAATCATTAATATCGATATATAGAATTTCAGTATTTTCATTTGTATTAACATAATGTTTGTTTACATATGTCAAACCCCCTCTTATACCACCCTCAAAGAAATTAAACATCTCCATGTCTTGAATCAACTCGATGGGTTTCTCTAAAGTCATCAGAGCTGAATTCCAAGACATACCGGGAATACCCAAGAAGTTTAAAGGTTCAAGACGATTATGAGCTAAAGATTTATTTCGAAACTGCTAGAAAAAGTTAGCTAAAAGACATCGAGTTTTAGATAGACCATCATATAATCACAAAGGTTATTACAGTTGGTTTCCCTCCATATAATTTCAGCCATAGAAGATTCGTCTTCAGTAACACTATTCCAAATTGGCGGTAATTGGGGAGTTGACCGAAGCACTTCGAGACAAGTGGCAAAATCATATGGGAAAATTCCTTTACTAATGACAATGGTTCCCTTAAATTCTAGCATCACTTAGCGAACTAATAATAAATTGATAAGAATCGATAAATATAATAATTAAACCACATATTCTCGCCGACAATGTTAAGAACTTTTCAGTTGTCGTTGGAATGCATGAAATATTCCAAGATTTAAAGCCACTCAATCCGTATTTGAGGATATGATGAAGATCATACCCTTGCAAGTTATGGAAAACAATTGGAAATGCATCTTATTTGACGAGAATTATTGCAAGTTGAACAAGTTGCTCCCAAATATTTACCAGTAAAGTGAACATGATCTTTAGTCGGGTTTACTAAAGTATTTTTTGCAAAGATAACACAGAACTGCGGAAGAAAAAGAAATAATTAAAGTAATAATTATTTTCTTTTTCGAATTTTTATAAAAATAATGTAAAACTGTTTTCATACCAATGTTTTCAATTTCTTTAAGGAAACTAACAATACAATCTAACCCTAAAAACCTTTATATAATTTTGTTCCTGTGAAATTATTTATTAGCAAAAGACCTGCAGAAATCGGCAAATGCTTTTGAAAGTATCTATTATCATTATGTAAAATAGCCTCAAAGTCAGCGTAAAGCACAAAAGGTGGAGTAACTGTTTTAGACCAATCATTAAAATATAAATTCTTATTTAATGGTAAAGTTGTTCCTAATTGATTTTTCTCACATAAAGCTTTATGTTTATCTAAAGAATCAAGTGTACGGAAGACATCTAAACATCGATTACACCACAGACTTTATACTCGAGTGCTAGAATTTCAGTATTTTCATTTGTATTAACATAATGTTTGTTTACATATGTCAAACCCCCTCTTATACCACCCTCAAAGAAATTAAACATCTCCATGTCTTGAATTAACTCGATGGGTTCGTCTAAAGTTTACGACAATTTAAAAGTCTATCAAGATAAGTGACTCCTATATAATGAAAAGAATCATTGCTTTCCAACAAAATTAAAATTATCGGTCTTCCACCTACAATTTTCAATCTATGTAAGATGTCAACATAAGGATGTTTTAATACTTCAGAATTATTTAAAATATCCTCTAAAGCATTCTCATCGTATGCAAGAACATTAATCGAATGCCCCGGATTTTTATCTTCAAATATAGGTATATTACAGAGACGCATCAGTAAGTCAGAAGGATCAAAGACTAGATAAGACAGATTATAATTACTAATTCGATTTCTATGATTACTATCAACGTCATTGTATTTCAAAATAGCTAAAAATTAGCTATAGATGAAACACAAATCATCCGTATTGTTGATATTTATTATGCAATGTTTATTTAATAATGATTTAGGAGTTGGAAGAGAACCCCTCCCACTCAATCTATTTATTTGAAAAAAATTTGTAATAACAAAATGTATTTCTTTTATTTTATTAATAATCCAATTACTTTCCTTTTCATTAATTAAAGTAATTTTCTCATTAAAAATAGCAAAACCTTCATCTAAAAAGGTATCGCTCATAGGTCTTGCAGAATTTGAAATGACGCAAGATTGAAATTCTCCGTCTTTTTAAAATTCCACTTCGATACAAAATTGTATCTTTACAGAACCCTTTTCTCTGGTATCATTATTAAATTTATTAATTAAGGGTGTGGGTACAGTTAAAGAATTTAAATTTTCAACTATCATTTTAACTATGGCACGTGATTTACATAAATTATAATTTACAATCGGTTCTAATGATCCACCATATTGTATAGTATTATCACTAATTGTTTCATTATCAGAGTCGGAAAGAGTAATTATATCAACTTCATTTTGAGAGTCAGATAGAAAAACTATATCCACATCATTTTCAAAACCAGGAAGAGTTACCATATTATTTAAAACTACAACATTGTCTTCAGAATCCGAGAGAGTAAAATTTTGATTATAAATATTTAAATTTGTAATTTTAGATGGACGAGGGTTACTTAAAAGGAAATCAGATTTCCTTTGATTGTTTGAAAAATTAATTGGTAATTTAAAAATTTCATTTTTCTTTAAAATATTAAATAAATTTAAATGATCTTTATGTTGATCATAAAAGTTAAAATAATTTAATTTTTCAGTTGAATTACAAATGGGACAAACAAAATAAATAACACGGTTTTGGGGCTGGCCATACTATTTTTCCATAGTTTTATGACAATTTTTGTCATGAAGGGATGAATTAAGATACCTAAGTTCCAAAATAAATTATAAAAAGATTGTATTATAAATAAAAATGAATATATGAAATAAATATTTACAGAATCAAAAATGCAAAACACACATGAAATTTTTCATCCAATAAAATTAAAATGATTTGTTATATATATGTGTGTGTATAGAAGTGGGAAATATAAGATACAAGATTTACAAATTTAGTCCATTACAGTAACTGCTGCTAAATTTATAAATTTATATGAATGACAACATAAAGCTAAATGTATATTTCAACCGGAAATATGTCCGGCCTTACGTCTTCAAAAATATAATCCAGTTTGTGTTAATGTATCTTCAAGCGGGAAGGTTGTATTACTTGGAATAAAAACTTTCCACTATAATCACTATATAGAGAATATTTTATCAGAAATTAAAATGTTAATTAATTAATTAATTTCGTTTGTATTGATTTTGTTTTTATTAATTATAAAAATGTCAAAAGGTAAATAATATATTTTTATTTATAATTAATAATCTTTATATCTAGTTTACTTATTTGAAGTTATTTTAAAGAATATTCAAGAATTATACCCAGGAATAAGAAATACCAAAGATTATGGTGAACTAGAGTTACTTATGAATAAAATATTTCGCTTAACAGGTATTAATATAGAACAACTTTTAGAGTTGCACTACGATATCGTTCTAAGGTCTGAATCTATGAGATTGTTTTGCCCCAATGGTTGTCCATGCTGTCACAACTTTGTATTTTAATTACTGTGATAGATTGTTGTATGTTAATCACCATTGTTGTTTTTGACAATTTCTCAATTAAATTGGGCTTTCTCTTTGGTCATTGTCGTCCCCGAGGCATCGGGGAAGGGATATTTAAAAAAAAACTATATAGCGATAATTTACTATAGTATATTATCGCTATAGTAAAATTAGTTAAATAAAAAATCGAAGAATTAAAAAATGATGATAAAACTTAAAATACTAGAAGATATATCAAAGTTCCACAAAATAAAACGACGGATTCGGAAGTCTCATTCATAGAAGTAATAGAATACGAACTTTCGATCTGACTCCAATTTCAAGGTTCTTACTTTTTTTGTAAATAAAAGTTGTAATTTTATTTTATTGTTGTTGTTACTTATTCAATTGCTATAATTTTTTAAACTTACGCACAGGCACCCCAGGTGTCCCAAGACAGTATTTTTAAAGGAGACTCGGCTGGGCTCTACAGGATTTCTTTTCCACAAACATAAATATACAATATATAAATACATAAATATAAGTACCTAAATATACCTAAAAAATTATAACAGGGATCAATCGGTCGATATCTTATTAGCTGAAATGCGTAAAGCATACTACACAGATAAAGAATTACTATTATTATTATTATTATTATTATTATTATTATTATTATTATTATTATTATTATTATTATTATTATTATTATTATTATTATATTATCTGTGAATTTTAACCGAGTAGTTATCACACTCATTGGCATCATTATAATACTCGGATGCAAATACCTGTATGTATGACTTTCCTTATAAAATTATAATACTATATATATATATATATATATATTAATAATAAAATTATAAAATTATGTAACACCGGGGGTACCTATACAAAATTACATAATACTGTATATTATGGGATATTTCTGGGATACTGATGATAATATTTATAACAATAAGCATTATAATCATAAGGATTATAACGATAGGTGATTATAGTAATCGTGTATAACTTAACCAATGTGGTAATAGTAATAATTATAAGAACATTTTCCAATTTTCGGTACTGCTTTTTTTATCACTTGAAAGGCAGTGCCGAAAATTCGTGAATATCAAAAACATCGATATATTTACTGATTTATAGTCTTCAAGCTTTCTTTTTATAAAATTCAATGGAAAAAATAATCAGTGGTTAAATTGGATAATAATAATAATAATAATAATAATAATAATAATAATAATAATAATAATAATAATAATAATAATAATAATAATAATAATAATAATAATAATAATACAATAAAGTGATAATTTAAGCCTGTTGCTGCGAATAATGTATTTAATGAAAAATTTTCGACTTTAAGATAGTCCTTGTCAATCTCCTTGTTTATTAGAAGACTATCTTATAGTCGAAAAACTTTTTCATTAAATACATTATTCGCAGCAAAAGGCTTAAATTATCACTTTATTGTTTTAAATAATAAATCCTGCTTCCAAGAAATCATCCCTTTATACTTATAATATCAATAATAATAGTAAATACCAACAACCAGATACCAATAACCAAGTACTAGCAACGAAGCACCAATATATATTCATTAAGTAAGCAGCTCCATACACTTCCAACTCTTTCTATTCACTAGGCATCATACTTTATACCAGAGGTCGGCAAAGGATTTTTACAAGTTTAATAAGATATTTGACTGGCCCGTGACCGCATATTAAATAACGATAATAAATTTAATAAAAAAAATTGCTATAATATTCTTTAAAATTCAATATTTAAATTTTAAATTAACTAATGAATTCAAAGATCAGGAAAGTAAATGGCGAATGTCGAATTTTTCATGATACTTGGGCGTTAGATTTTTTTTCAAGCAAAATGGAAAGCCAACATGTCTTATTTGCCTTGAAAAAATTGCTCTGAATAAAGTGGCAAATATCAGGCGCCATTACATGACCCACCATTTTGAAAATTTTGTAAAATTTACTGGAGAATAAATGAGATGAATTAATCAGCTTAAATCAAATTTTGAAAAGCAGACATCATTTTTTACGAAGAAAATAAGTGAATGTGAAGCTAATACCCATGCAGGCTATGAAGTGTCAAGACTTATCGCTGAAAAGATGAAACCATTTACGGATGGTGAATTTGTTAAACAATGTTAAACCCATTAAATTAATAAAATAAAGTTATTATTTTTGAAATAAAACAGTCGTATAAAATGATCTTTACACAATAACCAATAAACTAAATAATCAATAACAATACTAAGATATTGAATTTGCAAGTTTGAATTTGATATTTAAAAGTGAAATGTTTGGTGTTGGTAAAAGTTAGCTAAAGAAAATTGACCGTTATTGGGTAAAATTTCTGATTTATCATGATTTTAAGGAAATTTCTAGAGATTAAATCGGTTGAACATCAGTTAAGAGTAAAATATGGTCATATGAAGAAATAGAGATTTCATCTGATAGATAAATTTAATCTTTCAAAGGATTTAGTCGGTTAAAAATGAATTTTAAAGAGCCATTTAAGAGCCAATTTTTAAGTTCTAGAAGACTGTGGTTTACCTTTAGAACAAAAATTTGATTATTTTTAATTATGACTGGTTATACTGTACTTAAATGGCCAATTAAATTTACTTGAATTTAGATGTTTTATAGTGAAATATTTGAGATATTTAGATAATAGGAATTAAGATCAAAGTTAAAAGGGCGTATAATAGAGAGATATTTTTAAAGAAATTTTAATGATACTTATTGACTTAATATCAAAAGTGGAATATATGATCTTTTATGGGAACATATCGCTAGAATACAAATCTTTAAAGATGGATAGATATTTTAAGGAAATTTTTTTAGGGGCAATCAATCATTCGTTTGGATATAAAAAAAGGTAGAATATTTAGAGCAATTTATGTAGAAAACTAGTTTCTTCAATGTAATCATTAGGAGGGCTTATATCAGTTTCCTTTAAAATTTAATGATAATTATTTAGATATAAAATAAGATATGAATTATTACTAGATTTTATTAGAAAATTCTTATTAACTTGAATGGTGATGTTAGATGATTCATATTTGAATTAATTTTTCATCCGCTTAGTGTCATTTTCTTAACAATTAACTTCATTGAAGATTTTCTTTTAAAAGCCAATAAATTGTATTCAAAAACAAACAACATAATTGTTACCAGTAGATAAATTACACGTATTTAATATCTATTAGTACTCAGATATTAATAATCCCCATTCTGCAATGATTTTGGATAATGTTAATAATTTGTATTATGACCAACACAATCCAGTTATCTCCATGAGTATATCATATGCAACCTCAGTATCTTAGTTAGCTGGTTGATTGTCAGCCATTATTGTTGTTGGCTATTTAGCAAAGTTTAGTTAACAAAGAATTAGATTATGGCAACGAAGAATCGAATGAATTGAATATTTTTATTAATAAAGTTTTGTGTTATTTCTTTATGTGATTTAATTGATATTATTTTTGTGTTATTCTTTGATGTTATTTTATTTATAGCTAGCTGTTGATACTTATCTGTTAGTACCTAATTGTTTGGTGGCTGCCTAATGGTTGTGTTACATTGTATTAAACTGTCCTCTAGCCTGTCAGTGAGCTTCCTGTAGCAGCTTTGTTAGTCATATTCTTCTAATTAAAGTATCATCATCATTGTAACATAGGAAGACTGTTACAATTAGAACTCTTTTGGTTCAACTGGTACATCATAAAACATAATTAGTGTGACGCCATATTCAGCTCAACTCACTCATGTGCCCACATCAAGTTTTATATATAATATTATATTTACTATATAATTCAACTAATTTACTGAAATACTGAATAAATAAATCCTTTCACTAACCGGTATCGGCATTTTAATCGTCGGAACTTGATCTTCAGTTCTGTTTTTGTACGTTCCCTCTATATTGTTTGCACCTTCATACAGTTTGAGAGTACTAACCAATTCAGCATTTGTTTTCAAAGGAAAATCTTGTCCAGGTTAGATTGATCAAATATTTCCACTTCTTGTATCGATAAAGAAGTTTATTCATGCAACTAAGGTCAGCCGTCAAAACAGACATTTTACTCCATTTCACATTAACACGGTCATTGGAGATGATAGTGTTGTTGAATTTTGAATTGAGACAATTTACTAATTTTTTAATGGCTTTGACAAATCCCGAATAAGACTTTTTATCGATATGAATGCAATAATAATTCCAAGGTCGATAAATTGTTCTCAATAGTCTTTCTACTTGAAAGGCATTTTCATATGCGACTATTGTGAATGCAATAGGAAAAGACTCTTCGTCACTAATAGGTTTACCGAAAAAATATTTTTGATTTTCAAAAAATAAATTACAGTTTTGATCGATATTTTTGTAGAGTTTAGAATCAGAAACTAATTCATTCGGAGGAGTTTTCCATTTTTCTGCTGCATATAAGGTCACTGGATCAGTATCATGTAGAAATAGTTCTTTACAATTTGGTGCTATTTCATAAGCTATATAATTTTTAGGAATATATTCAATGGTATTAGATTTCAGGAAATGAAAGTAAACAAACAAACACAATATACTAAAGCATAATAAAGAAGATAGAAGTAATTTGTAAATACTTAAACGCATTTATGGAATCTAAAAATGAATGTAAGAAAATTATCATGTTAAAAAATAAATGTACCTTATAATATTGATATTAAAAATTAATAATTTTAAAATATTTCACAAAATAGCAGATATTGCAAACAAATTTAATTTTACTTTATATATTATTTAAACAATCGTAGAGGAAAAGAAATTTTAAAATTATCTACTTTACAAACTTAAATTATTCTATTAAAAAATAATTATTTAAGTTATTGTTGGTATTAAATATATTTTATAATAAAATATGAAACTACACAAACCACGTCCAAAGATATTTTTCGAGAAATACTTTTGTCGACATCTTAGTTGTAAATATTTTTATAATTGATGTTAATTGAACACGCTTAAGGCATATTTATTAGATTTTAAATTTTTGATTATTTTTAATTAATATTTTTGTACTTTAAATTATTATTGTGAATTTGGTGTTTATTTGATTTTTCACCTCATTATTTTGTACATTTCTTGTCGAACCCCAACACATTGTTTGTTATTATTAACCATTTCATGTATTTGTTGGTTACTTAGGGGTGTGTCATTTTAAATTTTAAATACGTTAGGGGTAATCATAGGCATTCACTCGACTCTTTCCTAAGCACCTCCATGACTATTGTACTTTAAACCATTTGTGTACCCATGGCGACGACCATGTTGGTACTGTACACAAAGGCGAAAAAACAATGAGCAGGTGAGCTCTATTGCTAAAACTACTCCCCATTGTATTTTCTCTTCGGGTTCTAGACGGCCGATAGAAGGTCTTAGGTCATCGATCATTTTCTATTTCTACTTTTCTATCTCATTCGGCTATGGTCCGCGTCTCTAGATGTTTTCTATTGTTTCCTTTCAAGATTTTGTGTAGTGATGCGTCCTTATTTTTCTATTAATAAAGGTTGCTAGGTATTTTTCTTGATATTTATGAATATTTAACCTATCTCGCAAAAAATTTGAGCAGGGATTGGCCCTTATCTCCAAGTTAATCCACACTTGCCATAATATTTAAATTGTCCTTCAAAAAATTTGAGCAGGGATCTGCCTGTATTCTTAGTCCTAACCTATTTTTGACCAAAGTACTTCCAGCGACGGACCCATGGAAAAGCCTCCACATTTCGGCACGAAATCAGCTGAGCTATTGAAAAACCAGCATACCCACCAGTCTGAGCATCCCGCAGGTACCCGAAACCATAATATGCTGGATCTCAATTCCACGGCACCATCGTTCACAATCAACAAATAATATAATTGAACTCAATAAAAACTATTATTTAAAACTTGAAACTAAATGAAATTAAACCATTAAAAAGGACAACAAAAGAAAATTTAACTGAGACATTAATTGCATATAAAATTTATTAATTAAAACACTTCGTAAAAATTACAAGAACAATAACAAATAAATTACCACATCCACGTTGGCATAAAATCGAAACTGAGAGCTTTACTGTCTGCAAATTAAGTGGCGATGTTGAAAAAAAAAAGTTTTTCAAATGAATTTATGATCAGTATTTATATTGATTTTGAATGCGCATTCATGCATTCGCTGTCACTCTATCCAATCAGAGTGCGAGAAATTTTGAATTAATTTTGCATACATGCATGAATGGGTGTAATTATTTATTTAATTTTGATTTCATTAATTTAATTAATTAATTATTTAATTTTTTTATTAATTTTAATAATTTATAAATTTTATAATTTAAATATTTCGAGTTATTTTAATTTTTATTAATTTAAACACTTTTATTCTTTAAATTTAATAAGTTACATAATTCTAACCATTTAATTCTATAAACTTTACAATTTACATAATGTTAACTAATTTTATTGTTTTGACGATTTAATTTGTATATCGTTTAAATAATTTTCAAATAATTCTATTTTACATTTTATTATTTTCCTATCGAAAAATTTTTTAAGTGTTCAATTTTTTGTTACATTTATTTAACTCTTTATTCTATTATACGGGGTTTATTGATTCTTAATGTTTATTTTATTTATTCTATATTAAACCTTGATCACAAATTTTTTCAAATTGGCGGTTTTTGTGTTAGGTATTTTCGATCGATTAAAACAAACTCTCAGTTCTCGGTTTCAGCCCAACATATTGTTCAAAGATTTGAATGTAGCAAAAAGATTTGGATTTTCATAAACAAGTATCAAATTTAAAAAGATACACACAGATACCTAAAAGAAGGCGACCGAAGACAGAATATCAAACTAAAAGTAATCTTTACTTTCGATCATTTCGAACGTTTCCTTTTAAGGATGACTGATATATAACATACATTGATCAGTTACAAGTTTATCTAATTTAAAATTGTTCGCCAAATTTTTCTAGTATTGATCTTAAAAAAGATTTTTTTTAATTTGAATTGAAACCTGATATTAGTAATGTCAAATTTTAATGGAAATTTAACAAAAATATTGGGAAACAACTTTTCCAAATGGTAAAATTGGTGAGGGTATAGCAAAACCAAAAATAACTAAACTTCTTCAACAGATGTTCATCAAATCGAATTTGGAGTATTTGAAGAAATATTTCCAATGAATTCTATTACTAACAGTATAAATGAAGTTGAATTATACATTAATGGTTTGTAAACTGAATATTTAAATTTTAACGATACTTAATTAAGTAATCAGATCAAGGTTAAAGATAAAGATAAAAAGTCTTAGGGTGATGCAGATGCTACCATACCGAAGAATGTCTTGTTTTACACATTTTTTAAAGAACCAGTTCTTGGATTTAATAATATTAAGATTGGAAGCAGTAACAATACATATATTGACAAAGAAATTATAGATACTATTATTAATTAGGTTAGACGGAGGAGCAGAATTGTAGCAACTGAAGCTGCAGGCATCGGTGCCGATGAAAAGGATGGATTAGTAGTAGGGTTAGCTCAGGCCACATGCTATTCATACAAAATATATTCTAATTACTTTACAATGTTATGTACAGAAGCTTTTCGTAGTCATTTTATTGTTGGGGTGGGTATTTTTCTCTTAATACTTCAGGCAATGAATTTAATATTATCTCAACCTTTAACAAGCGGGTTCTTAGTTCAGACAGATGTTTTAACTTGGTTTCTTTGTTTCTCAGTTATTGGGTCTGGGTTTGTATTTTTTCTGTAGTTGTTTTATTTCTTGATTAGATTTCTTCATGTTCTTTTCGTGCATGGTTTGTAAGAAGCCACGCTTTCTTCTTTCCTCCTCATTTCTTTAAACTTTTTTGCTTTTTCTTCCCATTCTCGATATTTGCGGTTACATTTTCTCATTTCTTTACATTCTAGTTTATTCTGTTCTAGTTGTTGTTTTAAGATTTTGATCGTTTCTTTTGCTACATTGGCTGCTGTTCGCCAATAGTCATTAATTATGGCTTCTGCCTACGTGCTGGCTCGTTCTTGCCGCATTTCCTTCACTATTCTCTCCCAATTTCTTCCTCCCCGTCTTTGCTCTTTGAATCACTCGTTTTCATCATCTGCTTTTCCCTTAATTTCATTTAACAAACTGTACTCTTTTTTCAGTATCTTGGTCATCTTCCTTGAGTCAGTCCCACCACTTCTCAATTAGTCTGTTGTTTTCCTTTTTTGCCTCTTTTATTTTTTCTTCTAGGGTTTTTCTTTGGACTTGTTCGATTTCTATTTCCTCTGCTTTCACTATGATTTTTTACATGTTGGATTCTTAGTTCATTTCTAAATAATTCCTCATTATAGTACCTTACGATTTATATACATTGTTGGGATGCAGTTCCCAGTTATTTCTATTTTCTATTTACATTTTTACATTCCTTCTCGATTCATCTTTATACAAAAGTTTCTTCTTGTCCACCGTATCCGTCGTCGCTGTCGATCGATGACGTTATGCGGACGGCTATAGGGTCGTACGGAACCCAAACTCTAGGTGATTGCGCTCTCAATTCATTGACTTTATGTTTTAGAGATCTCGTAATATTTAATTCTTCGTCTATTAGGTAAGTCAGGTATCTGCCTTCCTCGTCTCTTATCTCAATCTCCATTTCTAAGTCGTTGATCTTTTCGTCGCTTCTCTATTTTCCAGCTCTTTTTCCAGATTCTTGATATTTTTGTCATACATCTTTTGCTCGTCTCTTAACCTTTTACTTTTTACCGGTTAGTACCATATTTCTTAACTCGATCACTCCCTTGTATCCGTAACTGTCTCTTTCTACTTCCTCTACATTTTTAGTGAGGTCTAATATCTGCCCTGCTTGTTGTGCTATCATATCATCCATCAAGACGGTTTTCCTGGTCATTCAACGCCCACTTCATGTATAAATATATTTCATACTCCATCGCTTTAATTATTTTCCTCATCCGTTTCAATTCCTCTATTTGGTTTGCAAATTCTCCCAATACTTCACTTTCTCTCGGAAGGAGTAACTTCTTAAGCAATTTGCAAATCTGTTTCTCAAGCCCTGTGCGGATGCTTTTCCAGTTTCTGGCCTGCCAGAAAATCTGCCCTGTACGTTTCTCGGCTCGTTTCTTTTCCTTTTTCCAATTTTTGCTATTGACTTTCTCTCGTTCTTTCATTTCTGTTACTAGTTGTTTTAAGTATTTGCTGTGGCTCTTCTGTCTTGTGATTTCTGCTGATTACCATTTGGCTGCTCTTTTTTTTTGCAGGCTTCATAAATTGCGATTTAATCTCTGATCTTGGTTATTTTCCCATTCTCTTGTTTCTTCTATTTCTTCTCTCATTCTATTCATGAATTGATGTGTTATTTTTATCCATTGGGCTTTGACATCACTAGTTACTTAAATTAATGTGTTTGTTGATTCGGTAGCTGTGCTTCATTCTTGGGTCATATTCTAAAATTATAAGGCGATAAACTTGTTTCACAACATGTTTTTAATCTATCTGATTTTAGATCATTTTTTTGCTTGATTTTAAACGTTTATTGTCATTGGCATTCTTTACTTTTACTATATACAACATTTAGTTGGTACAGAGCCGTTTTAAAATTGTCATAGGAGCTACTGTTGGGTGAAGTAAAGAGACCAGTATCAGTTGGTTTTCTAAAAATTCTGCCTCATTTGTTTCTTTTTTCCTGTTGTATTAACAGATCCAAGAAAGCAAGTGATGATTTTTTCTCGGTTTTACATAAGAATACAATGTTTTATATCGACTATTCATATAATGCAAAATCGGCTGAAATGCCTTTGATATTCAAATGTAAAAAAAATATCATTTTCATAACGTTTATAAACGGTAAGTTTCATAAATTGGAAAAATGCAATTTTCTTTTCTAAGCTTGCCAAAAAAATTGACGTTATCTTTAATGCTAAAGGAGAACCCACAGCAACTACATCTATTTGTTAATACGATTCATTACTAAAAAGAAAATTGATTTTTGAAGTAGCGAATTCAAGAAAGTCACGAAATTCTCTTTCATCCAAAATATGATGTTTCGAGCAGAGCCGAATTGTCCAGTAGGCACAGTGATCATTTTTTTATTGAGTGATTAAAAATAGAGAAATAAATTCAAAAAAGCAAAATTCAAAATACAAAATCAATCACTTTTATGATTAGAAACTTTTTAGTTAAGTTGTTATGCACAGCAGCCTAAATAATAGACTAAATTATATAAACTTTGCGGCTCTTTGCATAAGCAAAATCAAACATAACTTCTTCAAATGACATTTCCCGCAATAAATCGTTTTCAATTGAAAGAAGTGCAAGAGAAGACAATTGTTATTGTTCCATCGTTGACCGCAGATAAGTTTTAGTTTTGAAAAAGATTGTTCACCTTCACATCTTGATCCAAAAATTGAAAGATAAATTCATAAAGCAATATTTACATTTGGAAAACCTCTGACCACGTTGTTTTCTATCTGGGTCTTCATCATTTCAGAAACAGATTTCGTGTCGCCGAACATTCTTGAAAACAAAAGAAACTCATCAGCAAATGCCTCTTCCAGATCTAATGAATATATCTTAATTAATTCGCTTGCTTTAGAAACTTTCATCGCTTGACAAAGATCTGTTAAGAAGAAAACTGAACCTGTAATGTAATCCTTCGTAAGATGCTCGCCGTTTTCCCATCTCAATGATAAGTCTGTCTATGATCATATAGAAGGACTGTATATGGAAATTGTCACTAGCACTCAAATTAAAACTCATATCAATATGATTCTCATCCATCACGATGTCGTGAAATCTTGTTCGCACATGTTTGCGCTTTGTACATTCTTTGTAATCGGATTTTGAAAGATCTTTCGCCATACCTTCAAACTCTTCGAATTTATTACGTGTTTTGTGAGACTGCCATACAATTTTATGACAGTACACAACTCGAAGCCAGGCTGCTGCAAAGCTTTATTGACTATATTAATTTTGTTGGGGTTAGAGCAAAAATAAAATAAATTTCACAGGGTACCAGAAAACAGAACAGAAATTGGTAAAATCAATATAAGTACAAAATTAATTAAAATTTAATAAAAATTAAAAATCAATATTGAACGGGGGTATCGGGTATGGTTGAATGCCAAATTGTTAGACGAGGTTAGAAAGCATAATAAAAATGTAATAGGGTGACCATAGAAAAAGTTAATAAGGAAAAACAAATTAATTAAAATTAATTAATCTGTAATGGAAAGCCCGAGCCAATGGAAAGCCCGAGCCCATGGGAAACCCGAGCACTGAAGAAAACCCGATGCGCAGTGAGACCCGAGACACCAGATAAGGGAATAACAATTCGGATAATAATCGCAGGGTAAATAAATTAAAATAATTGTCGAACCATTCCAAATTTACTTAGGGTGCCCGGGGAAATAATTAATTTCATTTTGTTAGATAATTGGCCTCTTAAAAACAGTATAAAAGGAGAGCTTAGAAATGAGCAAGCCGCCATTTGGTCGAAGAGAAAAAGAAAAAAGCTAAACAGAAAATCCAGCAAGGACAAGTCAAAAGAGGAAATTTGTGAATTATAAAGAAGCTAAATCGTACAAGACAAGGTAATTACCCCTTGGGTTTCTTACCTTAGCGAACCAAATTCAAATTGAGAGAAAGGTGCAAATAGTGACAAATTGTAATTGTGATAAAAAGTGAATATAGTTATTCTGTGTTGAGTTTTCGTTGATTTGGTAAAATAAGGACACGAGGAGTCAGAGACAGGACTGACTTACAAGTAAAAACTCAACAATTTGTTGAAGTATATCTTTCCAAATCACACACATTAGCACAGTCTCATAATGGTCTAAAATTTTTATTAACGACTTTGCTTCATGGACAGCTGGGGGTGGTTGGCGTTTGCTTTCAGCAATATCAAACAATGCTAGGCAAATCTCCAAATATTTTGAATAAAATGCTTTTGTAGCATCACTGAGTGTTGACCATCTTGTTTCTGATAAACTTTGTAGAACAGAAGAGTAGGTAGGTAGTAGCTCCCCGCAGCACAACCATCCGCTGCCCCCACTAGAAAATGATATTGTTGCAGTACCCATTTTTGTGTTTTATGGTTACGTAATTGCTGCGGGGAGCTATGCTTATTTTTTCTGGGATTTTCAATACAAAATCCGACTACACTAAAAATGTATGGAATTCTCTGACTATATTGAGGAGGTCTCGATTGAAACTGAGAATTTTTACACAAAATCCGATCCTCGTTAAAAAGCCATGATATTTCTGACTATAGTGAGGGGTCTCCTTGGTCCTGAGAATTTCAATGCAATGATATTAATTTATTCAATTTTTGATTTAATTGTTTAACATCGTTCTCAATTTTCTCTCTAAATTTATCTTTCTGAACATAAGCAACGTCATTCTTTGACTGGCTTTCATCCTGAAATCTAATTGTTCGTTTCAAAATTAGTCTTTGAAATTTATCGGAATACCTGGGATAGGATCTTGCAATATGTCCGTAATTTCTGCACAAATGACATTGAATTTGCCAATTTAAATTCACATTGCCTCTCTGTGGTGATGGTGAAGTTGATGGTGATCTTGATCTTGATCTTGAAAAATAATTTCTAGAAACATGTCCTTTTCTACCATAGCGATAACTCTAGCTTTCTCGGTGCCTTGTGAATTTTGGCTTTCTCTGTTCGCATTACTCTCGTTTCTCCATTTGGACGATGGGCTTTTTGATAGATAGAATTTATTTCCTAATTCCAAATTATCTTGGGTTTGGGTTATTGATCTCTCCCCTTGTACTGGAATTATCGCAGATACCTCAGATTTACTTTTAGTGCTCTTTATATTAAGCTCAATTTTCATAGCCTTTTTCACTAGTTCATCGAAATTGTCATAGTCTACACAGTACAATGCCGTTTCTATCTCTTTATTTACTCTGACCAAAATTGGTCTTAAATCAGCTCCTGCATCTGTTGTTTTGCATCTTCTTCTACGAATTTGCTGACAGGTGTCGACAAAAGATAAGCAAATTCGCTCACTGTTTCATTTTGATTTTGGAGTCTATTATAAAGATTTTGGCGCATTAATCTTTATTTATCTCTTCCAATAAATTTAGCAGCCAATGCATCTTTTAACTTGGCCCAATCATAGCCGATTATTTTCCTGTCGATTTGTTGTCAGACCTCTTTAGCTGAACTTTTAAGATATCAGGATAATCTGTGAATCATAATCGCTTTAGACCATTCTTAAGCCGTTGCATACATATAGTAGTCGCTAAGAAAATCAACAAAGATAACTGGATCTCCTCTATATTTTTCTACTGGGAATCTTTGACAACTGGCAAAATCATTATTTTCTTTAACAACTGAAACTGGCAAAACTTCACTATTCATTATAGGTTTCTTTTTATTCTTGCTTCGTAAATTATATCGATTCACTTTAATAAATTATTTTCTCAATTTGCACAAAATCTAAATCTCAAATTATTACTACAATTTTTACCTTTTAATTTACCTTTTCATAATCAACTTTAATAATTTCACTCTATCACAGTTTATTTTCACAATTTTCCTTTTCAATACTCTTTTGACCAAAGTTTGATTACGTTGGGCTTACCAAAATATGTCGGAAAATTGGTTTGGTGATAATATTTGCCAAGTTAAAATGCTTACTCAGACTCCAAGCGTGTCTCTGACTGATCCCCAAATAATACTTGACAACAAAAATCTTTAGTGATAATCACAAATAATTTTCACTTTACACTGACCATCAATTCAACACTCTGCTCGGTGACTATACAATGCTTATTGCAAAACTTAATGAGGAATAGCACTGGTGTACAACATCGGATTGGAAGATCACTAATTGGTTTATTGATTGGTTTATTGACTGGGACTTTGAGTTGGTTGTTTTCTTTGACCTTCTTTACAACTTTGATCAAATATTCATATAACTTCTTCGTTTATATCTCAAATAATTCTTTTCTGCAAATCTTCTCCAACAATTATTCTTCACAAATCGTTTTCCACTAACGTTTCGTCTGACTTGTGTAATTTTTCGTCTCGGTTTTATCTTAGTTTTTGTCTAAATTTTATGTCCACCAGTTTCACTTTATATTGCTTGTTTTATTTGTGGCAAGTAGGATAAAGTGTGGACCCGGGAACAAAGAACTATTACATAATCAATGGCGTAACAAACGAAATTACATCATGCCCCGGGGTGTGTTTTCCAAGGGCAACTTAAGGTCATACAAGATTTTAAGGTCACGATAAGGTCAAAGTCATTTTAAGAATAGTTTAAGGTCAAATCATGAGATCAAAGCCGATTTTAAGTTCAAATCCTTAAATCAAAGTCGATTTTAGGCTATTTTAAGGTCAAAGTTTAAAGTTTAAGTCGGTTAAAGGCCAAATATTTAAACAAAGATATATTATGTAACAAAGACATTCTAACCACCTAATGTACACATTTATTTTGAATTTTGTGTCAAGAACCTATCTCAAAAACTTGTTTCTATACGAATATTAGAACTACTAAGTAAATATGTATAATGTTCGCCCGTCTACGGCACGAGCATGTAAAATATCATAAGTAAATATAATGTTCGTCCGTCTATGTCACGGGCGCGTACAAAATTGCCAATAAGAGGCGCCTGTATGTCACGGGCACGTACATTAAGTGATTAATAAACAAAGATATATTAAGTAATAAAGCCATATTATGTAACAAAGTCAAGTTATGTAATAAAGAAATATGACTCATCAATTTGATCAAATAAATATGACGTAATAAAGACATTAAAAAAAAACACTTGACTCATCATACTTTTTAATTATTAAATATATTACTTTGCGGTATTTTAAAATATATTTTAAAAACATATTTTGACGCTAAAGTTGACTTAATTAACAAACACATACTAAAATTATTGCACATACTTTGCATTATTATTATTATTATATATAGTCTGAGTTTATCCGACAAGATATTCTGTTCCCCTAAGGGTAATGCTCACAAAGGTACTGCTCATAAGGGTAGTGCTCAAAAAGGTACTGCTCGTAGGGGTAATGATCGCAAAGGTACTGCTCACACTCATCATGTCGTAAATTATTATTTTCAAATACAAGTTCAAAGTATTATTATTATTATTATTATTATTATTATTATTATTATTATTATTATTATTATTATTATTATTATTATTATTATTATTATTATTATTATTATTATTGCAAATATTAGTCAAAAACCTAAAATATTTTTACACACATAAGTTGTAGGGTAGAGAATTATTATATGTTTGCACTAATTAATTAAATATGAAATTTATGAAAAAGCTGTTTTCTGTGTTTGCCTTTACAGGAAATTGTCAATAAGGAGCGATAATTTACAATTTTACACACATTCTATATGCACATACCTTGTTTAACATGGGTGTATATTCTTAATATGTGATTATTATTATTATATAGTTAGAGTTTATCCGACAAGATATTCTGTCCCCCTATGGTTATTGCTAGAAAGGGTACTACTGACATTTAAAATTTAATTTACAAGGGTTTCTCACTCTTCTGGATTTTTCCTCTCAGAGATAAGAGTTCTTGTTGGAGTTCCCTGGTTAGAATTTTTAAAAGTTAAGCGACTGATCTATACGACCACTTTATATAATATTTTTTGTTCAATCAGGGTTTAGTTGGGGTGTATTTTCTATTTTCCTTGTTTATTGGGTTTTTTATTTGTTTTGCTTAATTTATTTATATATTTTATTTGCTTATTTTATTCGTTTATTTCTCGTTCTTAATTTTTCCTATTTTTTAGTAATTTTTCACTGTTAAATCCACGTATTGTTGTTGTTTTAATTCTTTTGTTTTTATTTCATGTTTTTTCGATTAATTTTCCTATTTTCTTATTCGTTCCGCTTCTTCGTTATTTTGTTATTATTTTATTTAATTATTTTCCTGTAATTGTTTGCTCGGGTTACCGAATTTTGGTTCCTTAGACATTATTCTCGGTATCTTCGTGTTGATTTCTTAGATTAATGTTTTTCTATTTCTATTAATTAATTTCTTTTATATTTGGCTATTTTTGTTTATTTTTATATAATTCGGTGTCTCCTCTTTAGGTTGTTTGTAGGAACATCGTTTTTCCCACGACTCATCACCATTTCTCGATTTCTCTAACCTCACTTCAACTTTCATGTCTGAAATAAAATCAATAATTTAAATAAAATAAATAATAAAGTACTTACTTTAACCCTTTCTAAGGTGGTGGCAATATACTGTACACCATTTTAAACTAATAAAAATATCTAAGTGTAACGCTGTCGGTAATCATTTTTACTTTTGGTACAACTACTGACATATATTGAGCCACAAGAGAACAAATTTATAGTATTTGAAACAGTGGCGTAGCCAGAAATTTCAGAGGGGGGGGTACAAAATATTTTTTTTATTAAAAAAAGTCCTAGAAATTCGTAATAAGTTTTGCCCTCAAAACCCCAGAGTTATTTCGAATGAATTTGATAAGTATATTTAAACATGGTAATAACATTTATTCTTGATCAAAGGAATTCACACGTCAAGTCGTCGTTTTCCTTTGCGGAACTCGCATATAAATTCATCTAAATTAACTTCCGTGTCACGATGAATGCTCAGAAACATTAGTCCGTTGAGTCTTTCCTCTCCTGTTGTATTTCTGTCGTCCGTTTTAAGTTGCTTCATTTTGCTGAAAGAGCGTTCGACGTCAGCGGTTGTTATGGGAATCACATTATAGATTTTCAGCAATCGGAATTTCTTGAGGACAAGCTTTTAAATGTTCCATTGAAGTCCGTGGTTTTACATTGCATTTCCCAGTCTTTTCTGCCACATCTCAACTTCTCCGAAAAACATCTGCACTGATCCGTTCAAATCTTCCACTTAGAAATGGTAAAGTTGCATAAGACTGTTCTGAACTTCTCTGCTCAACAGCCACTCTGGGTTGAACATTATATTTTTGAAATTTGCAAGCACTGCGTTTTCTCGAAATTTTTCTTTGAGCTCTCGACATACCGAATTCAACAGCGGGATGAACAGACAACTATAATAAAACTCTACAGGCTGCTGATTTATTCCATCTAATCTTGGCCTTCCTTTATTTTTCAGCAATGAAATTTCAATTTCAAAGCAAGATGCTACGTCAGATTCTTCTTTGAATAAGGTTTGAAAATGGTCTTTGCTGTTCTCAGTAACCGTCCCAAGCTTCTCAATGAGATCATTGGCCGATGCTATGGCAGTGCTATAATCTATTGAAGGTGATTGCAGAAGCCGACTTAACGGCAGGATGAAGTTGAACACGAATTTTAATGTGACAAGAGTAATAATGAAGTCGAAAGTCGACACTGTGTTAAGAAAACCTTGAGCAATCTTCGTTGTTACTCCATTCCGAAATTACATTCAACACGTCAATTGTTGACTCGAAAAGTTCGAAGAATGTGTTGACTGCTTCGTGTCGTTCAATCCAGCGCGTTTCGCAAGAACCTTTTAGCTTTCTCCTAGCAGTTTCTGGCGTTGTTTTCTCGATTGATTTGCCAAATTCAACTTGTTTTTTCGGTGAGTTTAAGAAGTTGTAGATGCTTTTAATTGTGCCAAGACACAGCGTTATCTGCTTTACTTTGCAGCTTTCTCCAATGACCAAGTTTAATCGATGACTGAAACAATGTACGTAAGTAACCAGAGGAAATTTTTTCCGGACCATTGCCGAAACGCATGATTTCCTTCCACTCATCACTCTTGCTCCGTCTAAGCCAATTCCTCGACACTTTTCCATTCGTAACTTCATCGTGTTTGCCACGCTTAACAATGAGTCAGTAAGTCCTTTGGCAGTAACATCACACAAATCCGTGAGCATTAAAAATGCTTCAACAATATTATCGGCATGAATGTCGATAAAACGGAGTCAGTAGTAAGATGTGTCACCTCCAGGACATGTCACATCCAGGACAGGTCAAGGTCAAATTTTAAGGTCAAGGCCATTTTTTAAGGTCAAGGTCAAATTTTTTAAGGTGAAGGTCAATTTTTTTTAAGGTGAAGGTCAATTTTTTTTCCCCTCGAATACATCAACTCAAATTTAACAAGGTTAGTCACACAAATCGAATTCTGAAATCAAACAAATGCATTTAATAAAAATTAAAATCATCGACATACACAACCGCCGTTCGCCCGTCCGCCCGCCGCCCGCCCTGAAGGGGCTGGCGCGGTAGTTTGTAAATTTGGTTTAGTTTGAATATTATTATTTGATACATAGTTTTATTATTTACAATATTCAAAGTATTAATAACAAAGGTAAAGAAATAAATGTTTATTAAATGTATATAGTATGATACTCATTAATATACATTGAACATGCTTTACATTTGCGAACATTTGAATCATGGCATTTAGAACATACAATTACATGTCCGCAAGGTAAAAACAAAACCGATACTTGATTTTCTTTACAAATGTAACAAGTTAAATACATTTTCCTACCATCATTGAGTTTTTTCCTTAGCTTATTTTCAATCAATTCGGATTTCGATATCCATTCATAAATCAATCTACTACTATATCCTGGTTCCAGCCTTAAATCCATACAATTCCAAAAGCATTCATTCAATGAATCATTATCTACTATTGCTTTGTCTAAATGCATCAAATAAATCGATAACTTCAAAATGCATTTATTGTAATTAAATAAATCAATCAAATATCCAATGGAGGAATGTTTGAAAATTTCTAAAATTTTTATGGTTTCCTTTTCAGTGAGAGTATCATAATTGTTCATAAAATCTTCAACGGTGCAGTTTAAAAACTTGAATGATCTCGTGGTCATCAGTAATTTCTTAATAAATTTATGAAAATACTTATATTCTGCACACATTTATAAGAGATACATTAAAACAACTCATTTATTAAACAAGAAAATAATTTAAAATCAATAATGGTAATTTTAAGGATTATCTTCGATAGATTTTATTGAATAATGGTTCATTAAAAAGGTCTTGAAGAGCTCTATCCAATGGTTATATATTTGAAGATATAATGTTTGTACACAATATAGTAAGTATTATTATTTTTATTATTATTATTTTTATTATTATTTTTATTAACAAACTACATTCTAATAAAATACTTTTACACATCAAATTATTAAAAAAAAAATCAAAGAAATAAAACCGATAATTATAAAACGAAAAAGAGACTTTACAATAATTTCTATTTTACAAAAATTCAAACAAGTCCGATCACAGAATTAAATTAATCTTGTAGATGTTGATTGATGAGATCGGGATCTGCTCCTGATTGAATATCATTATCGTCATTATCAATGACATCAACCCCTAAATAATGACCATATGCAAAACTAGAGTTTTTCTCTACCCAAGCTCTTTTATCATCATGATTAGTTAAAGCAATCTTTGAGTTTTTAAAGGTAAAAAGCTGATGATTTCGGGTTCCTATTCTAGTCTGAGGTACAGAAATAACTGTGTTGTTGTTGTAACAGTCTAAATAGGATTGATGTTTTATATCTGTACCTGGTAATTTTACGCCCTTAGCTCTCATAGTAGATTTATTTCCTAAAAGACTGTAGCACTTTGGTCGCAAGAAAACCCACTCACTATATCCTACACCCTTACTCTCATCCTTAAACTTTCCTATAACTGAGTCGAGTCTCCTAGAATATAAAGGATGAGAGGGATCATAATTTGAGGTGTCTAACAAGTCATCCGAAATCATCGCTGGCAAAAGAACGTCAAGCTTTACATTTTTGACCTCTAAGAAGAAACTATCGGTATCACCCGCAACTATATTTATATCACAGTTAAACTGACTCCTATATTTTGCTAATTCTATGTACTGTAATTGATACATCCTTAGTTTGGATAAATCCAGCACTGATTGTCCGATGTAGCTGGGTCTATCCAAACATATAGACTCCTTATTGAGATGTACACCAAAAAGATCATCATCAATTTTGATGGTTTTTCTAAATGATGGTTTTGATGAATATGTAATTAATTTTTCCGCGGAATTACATAGTCGTAAATTTAATCTCTTCTTAAGGTTTTCAACGGATTTACCGTACAAGCTATTATTATACAATTTGAATAAATCTCTGTACAGTTCACTGCTTGCTTCAGCTCTTAGCTGTGTATTTTTATTTATATAATTTTTAAAAATCGGTGCTTGCTTGAATTTTATAGCCCTATGGATGTGTACAACTTTGGCACCAAGAGACAAATAAAGCTTGAGAAGCCTCCAATGAAGAACATGGTTCTTCTTTGGCCAATGCGTGAGCATCAACTTCTCAACTTTCGAACCAGGCGGGCACATTTTCTCAGGAGCAAGAGGAAAGTCATTTAAAAAATCATGAAAAATTTCTGGAATATCTATATCCACTTCTATGGTATAACCATAGGGAAGGATTTCAATGTCAGCATTCATGCACTCAAGCAATACATCATTCAATCCATCATACACCCAAGTGAAATCAGCAAAAGGAAGATTTTGGCTAAGAGCCCAACCATACAGATTATTTATATCAATATATAATAATTCTGTATTATCAGAAGCAGCAACGTAATGTTTGTTAACAAATGTTAACCCACCACGTATTCCTCCTTCGTAAAAATTGAACATTTCCATGTCCTGTAAAAGTTCTATAGGCTCAGTTAATGTCATAAGCGCTGAGGCCCATGACATACCCGGAATACCATAAAAGTTTAGAGGTTCTAGACCATTGTATGCAATGGCCTTGGCACGGAATTGTTGGAAATAGTCCGCAAGGAGGAATACATCCAATTTTTGATAAGTTAACATATAGTCAGCCAATTTAGTACAACGTTGTTGAGTCCAAATAAGTTGAGCCTTAGCATACTCATCTTCAGTAACACCAGACCAAATAGGAGGCAATTCATAAGTGGTTTCAAGTACATCCAAATCAGTCGCATAATCATAAGGAAATATGGCTTTAGCATCTATTATTAGCCTATCAAAAACCGACGAAGTCAAAGGAAGATCAGTTAGAGTTTTTACAGCCTTAGCCAAAGAACAATTAACAAATTGTATGCTGTCGATAAAACGAACAGCTAATTTTTTAATGTGAACAATCATCGAGATAAATTTCTCTGTGCTTGTGGGTATTATATTCCAAATTCCAAGAAGGAAAGCCATTGAGACCATATTTTAAAATATGGTGTAAGTCGTAGCCTCGTAAATTATGAAATACAATCGGCAGCTGTTTATAAATTCTGCGAGCCATATTACATTTCCTACAGGCTGCACCGAGATAATTACCAGTAAAATGGTCATGATCTCGAACAGCAAGGGATAAAACCTTCTTGCAAAGATAGCAGTTCCTACAAGATTTGAATTGTCGTTCCTCAGCAAAAGTCATAGGTCCTAACCGTTTTTTCCCTTCAAGCTCATAATAAGGTAGGACAATTGTGACAGCAATTTGCTCTACTTTTTTAAGAAATTGAGGTATACAATCAAGACCATAAAACTCGTAATACGATTTTCTATTGTTAAGATTATTTATTAATAAAAGACCTGCTGAAATAGGTAAATGTATTTGATGATGTTTAACATCTTTAGGTAAAACCGATTCAAAATCGGCATAAATAACAAAGGGTGGGGTGATTCTCTTTGAATGATTTTGAAACACTAAATATTTATTTTCGGGTAAAGTGTAAAGGGTTGTACCCGTTTGATTTTTACTGCATAGGGCCACATGTTTAGTGAAAGCATTGTCCATTCGAAAACCGTTAAGACAATGTGGGCACCATTTGCATCTTATTTGAATACTACAGTCATTATTACGATGGCAGTTCATTAAACGTGTAATGTTGGTCACTGCGGTGTAATGATAATTATCCTTATTTTCCAAGAGTAATAAATAAATTGGAGTACCGCCAGTAACCGTTGATCTGTGAATTATACTTAAGTGGGGGTGTTTAAAAACATAGTCATTAGGAACCTGATCATCATCAACTATCACAGTAGGGGTATAAGCCAGAACATTTATGGCGAGATTTAAGTCTAAATTTTTCTTTTCGAATTTAGGTATATTACACAATTTCATCGGACAATCCGTGACTTCATTGTAATTAAGAATATTTAAAAGATTTTCATATTTTGAAACTCTTTCAGGGTGGCTACCTATTTCATCTTTTTTCAAGAGCGCGAGAATACTATATAGAAAACACTTATGATCCTTATTTTTAACATTTATAATTGCTCCTTTAGATTTCAAATCTGCAGGTGTACGAATGTAACTATGACCAGATAGGCGACAAATAGGAGCAAATTTAGTCAGAATGAAATCAATCTCTAAGATATTAATTACTCTCCAGCCACTACCTAAATAGGTAAACTTTTCAATTTTTTCGTTTAACTTATTAACCCCCTCAATTAAAAAGTTATCCGAAAAGATCTCGGCTTTATTTGAAAAGTAGTTGTCACGGATTTCCCCATCTTTTTCAAATCTTATAAGAATAGCGAATTGAATTTTGACGCTACCCATGTTATTTATTTCAGATGTTAACTTTTCAGTGATCCTATCCGTTATTATAATTTTAATTAATTGTGAATCGGCAATATCAAATCGAATAGTTCGAATGGCGCCATTTAAATTTGATTCTATTATCGGCTCAATCGCTAAAGATGATCCACCTATTTGATTTATAGTATTTATAGTATTATCATTATTTATATTTTCATTTATAGTATTTATAGTATTAATATTATCATTTATAATATCATGATTTATAGTATATATAATATTATTACATTCGTCATCACTGAGTAGAATGACTTCATTTTTAATAATTTCGTCGTCACTGATCTCAATGACTTCAGTTTTTATAATTTTATTTTTAATTTTAGACACCCTATGTTCAGCAGGTCTTTTATTAGATTTCTTTTTTGTGTTATTATTTAAAATATTTACAATTTCAATGTTATTCTTATTTATTATTTTAAACAGTTCTTTTTTATTTGTTTTGAAAGAATTTAAGTGCTGAGAATGTTGACTATAAAATTCCTTATACCTTACACTCTGGGAAGTTTTGCATATGGGGCAAATAAAAAAGTTGATGCCATTAAAAGGTTGGCGATAATATTTCTTCATATTTTTGTGGCATATCAAACTATGACCGATTGACGATACACAGTATCGTGGGTATAATCGACCTGATAAATTATAAATATATATCAAATATATTTATAAATTATTGAAAAAATATTAATCATAAAAAGTGTATTCATAATGTAATTTTATTGAAGAGTTATTGCAATGTTTTTATTCAATATTATTATCATGTATTTATTGATATTTATGTGGGGCATTTATTTTTCTATTTTAAACATTAATTTATCATGACTCCCATTTCGATAGTTAGTTTGAATATCTGAATAAACAAACAATTTGTTTTTGATATTTTTATATTTAATTATTTTGGGTACTTACTTTATAATTATATATCTGACAGTAATATGACAATTATAAGTGACAATTATATATATATATAATAATAATAATAATAAATTTGTGCTAATATCGATAAATTTATTTTGGACAAAGTTCGTTATTTTCTCTATTTGATTCTCATCGTATCGTTTCTAATTTCATGTCAAAAACTTAGTATTATTATTATTATTATTATTATTATTATTATTATTATTATTATTATTATTATTATTATTATTATTATTATTATTATTATTATATATCATTGTCACTTATATTTTTCATATTACTGTCAGATATATAATTATAAAGTAAGTACCCAAAATAATTAAATATAAAAATATCAAATACAAATTGTTTGTTTATTTCGATATTCAAACTAACTATCGAAATGGGATTCATGATAAATTAATGTTTAAAATAGAAAAATAATAATAATAATATTAATACTAAGTTTTTGATATGAAATTAAAAACAAAACGATGAGAATCAAATAGAGAAAATAACGAACTTTGTCCAAAATAAATTTATCGATATTAGAACAAATTCAATAATATTTACCAATTAAACTCATCACATGTAAATAATTTGTTTACAAATATCGATAAATTTATTTTGGACAAAGTTCGTTATTTTCTCTATTGATTCTCAACGTTTCACTTTTAATTTATTATCAAAAACTTATTATTAATATTATTATTATTATTATTATTATTATTATTATTATTATTATTATTATTATTATTATTATTATTATTATTATTATTATTATTATTATTATTATTATTATTAATATTATTATTATTATTATTATTATTATTATTATTATTATTATTATTATTATTATTATTATTATTATTATTATTATTATTATTATTATTATTATTATAAATATAAAATACGGTTTCAATGTATGTATGAGAATATTGATTGTTGAAAATTTAAATTGTTTCAATAAAATGGAGATTATTAAATTAAATTTTGACTTCTTGGATTGAAACTATATAATAACTATATTATTATTATTATTAATATTAAGATTATTATGATTATTATTATGATTATTAATATTATTATTATGATTATTATGATTATTATTATGATTATGATTATTATTATTATTATTATTATTATTATTATTATTATTATTATTATTATTATTATTATTATTATTATTATTATTATTATTATTATTATTATTATTATTATTATTATTATGATTAGAAGACAATAGTTGCATGCTGACTGCAAACTAAATGACGATAGAAAAAAAAATTAGCATAAGTATGTATATACTGTATATTTTATATACATACTTATATACATCATATACTGACATTATAGTATTAATATTTATTTATATACATTTAAGGCTTATAAAATAAACTTAAAAATAAACTTTATAAAAAATATACTTAAAAATAAATTAATACTAACAAGTCTCCTCCAAATCTGTTTCCTCCCCAATAGAAACGGGGGCATTAATTTCTCTTTCCTCCTCAATAGAAACGGTGGCATCATTTTCTGTATCAATAATAATTTATTAAATAATTTAATAAATAAATAAATAAATTTACCTAAAACATCGTCCTCAATAATAATAATTGAAGCATCGTCATCATCTTCAATTGTTATTGGTTCTAAGACAATAATAATATTAATAACTCAAATTTAAAAAATTCACCGAAAATATGTTCCAAATCCAACAGTTCTTCATTTTCAGACACATCATACCAATCTAAATTATCTGAAAATAAATAATTAGAAATATTAATAATAATAATAATAAATTACCATTGCTGTTCGTTAAGAGAGCACGTAAAATATTACTGGAATTGTTCATCGAATTGTTCATTTTGGGTTTTTGATTTTTCAGAGACAACTTTACGAACTTATATAAATAATAAGTTTATATAAACCTGTAAAATTGACATTTTAAACAAATATTTATTCTAATTACTTGCGAATCCGGTCAGTCTTAGAATAAAGTACAATTAAATTTATTATTATTATTACCATTACAATTACTATTAATCATGTACGGATCATGCACCGTGCATGACTGAATTTTTTAATATTCTAATAATATAAAACATATTTAAAAATAATAAAACATAATAATAATAATAATAATAATAATAATAATAATAATAATAATAATAATAATAATAATAATAATAATAATAATAATAATAATAATAAAACATAATAATAATTATAAAATAATAAAAACACATTTTTATAAAAACATTTATTATTTAATAGACATAAGCCATCCTAAACAATGTTGTCCGCACGTACGAGTTAAAGGGTGTTGATACATTGTTTTATTATATACAATAGGTTTGCCCATCGTTTGTAGTTTCGAAACCAATAAAGCAGGATAATAGAAACCCATAGGATCGAATACATGTATCTTATCTGGTTTCATATAGATTGCAATCCAATGCTCTCCGCCGAGATGAGATGAATGGGTATTGACGATTATGGCTTGATTATTTTTCAAAAATGGTATTTTATCGAGAGGAAAAACTCCTAAAAATTCATTTCCTAATATTTGTTTTCCAATTCGATTAACCTGAACAGAACTATTTTAATAAATTAAACAGTATAAAAAACAACTTACTCCATGACAACTTTCTGTATTTCTGTATACATTTATACCAGAACGGTTCTATTTGCAGTAATTTGAACTTCATTTTCAAATACTCCATATATTATAACATGCACAGGTTCTGTAATAGCTTTTGCAAACTTTATATCTAATCGTAAATTTCCATTTTGAGGTAATTGACTCTGATTCAAATCAAAATCTGGGGCCAAAACAAATGTAAAGAATGGATATTTGGATTTGAATTCTTCAAGAGTTATGCCGCAATTCAAATTTTTATCTAAATATCCCATATTTCTAACAATACTCTGCATATATGTAGCACAGTAATTGTCACTATCGAAATCTTGAGTATATGTTTCTCGATAATCAGTATTTTTCGACAAAGTTAGAGATGTAACACCAAAGGTTTTGAAAATTGAGCTGGAGGCACTATATGAACCATTATATTGTGCTTCACCTTGAAATGTTACCAGAATAAAGTTTGGCATTCTTCTATCTCCAAATATTTGTTCCTTATAGAAGGAAGAAGCACCTTTGGCTATTGCAAATGAAACAATTTCTTTTGTTTTCAGAGGATAGATTGCATGCTTAGAATTAAGACCCAACTGATGACCTGCTAATACCGACGGATCAACTCGAACTCTTCTTACTAGTAATTTTGCATCAACTAATTGACATATTGGTTGACCAGCACCACTAGTTAATGATAAAGAAGAATCGGTTCTTTTCAGTCTAATGTGTACATTGACTCCTGGAAGTAAATATTTTGGTTGATCCATAAAATCGAGTTGTAATGATGAACACATGGTGAAAATCTTTGAGCCTTTAATCCATTTTTTCCGTTCGTCATCACTTGCTGCATAACCCATAGGAGTAAGACATGTATTTTTGGTGTCGGTATTATAATTTAAAATAGTTTCTATTATCGCCTTGTGGATATATGTATTGTTGCCACCTTCAATCTTGATATTATTAAATCCAAGAATAGCATCTTTAAAAAGTGTATGAAACAAAAAATTATTAGGTATTGTAGCATCAGCATCACCCAAAGCCTTTTTATCTTTATCTATAACCTTGATTTGAACAGTCAATAAAGTATCATTCAAATCTAAATATTCTGTTTGAGAACCATTGATGTAAAATTCTACATCATTTCTACTATCGGTAATTGAATTCATAGGAAAAACTTCCTCAAATGCCCCAAATTCTATTACAGCCTGGGGCGATGGTCTATCAAATATGCATAATTCAGATTTACCACAAATCATTTTGCAAATATAGTTCCATGTCCTTTCATTCGTTTGTTTATACGTGATATTCCATGTCTTTTACGTTTTGGAGCTGGAGCTGGAGCTGGAGGTTTTTCTTTTTGAAACATACCTGCAACCCCGGGTAAAACTTTCCCTAATTCAGCTAAAGCATTTGATTTTAGAGATGGTAATATTTTCTGTTCATTCATAATAACATCTTTTGCAGTTTTCATACCAAAACTACCAATACGTTTAAGAATAGGCAATGCAAATCTACCAATTGTTCTCAACCATCCCGATCCGTACTGTTTACCAATAAAATATGGTAATTCACCGCCAGATTGGCTATCACTATACATACTAATAATATCAGAATTAGCCATCTACTTTACGAAAATGTAATGTCAAATGAGTTTTTGAACCTTTTGGAAAGTTTATAAGTTTTCCACTATCATCACGAATATTTATTTCTATATTGTTTATACATGAACTTGCTATTGGTAAATACATGGGATTATCGATATTTATATTGACAACTTCATCATGTTCATATTTTCCAATCCATACCGATTTCAAAAGAGGAACACTGGAATCACCAACAATTATGGGTTCGATAATGTTAGTATATATGAACATTTGTTGATGATGTTCTAGTATTCTTGGTTTGCGTATACCAGTCGATTTTTCTCTATATTTTTGCTTATCTAATCCAAGTGAATTTGCCAAATTTTTATCAAATGTAACTTCGCAAATATCCTCATTCAAACTGAAGGTAAACATCAAATCTTTCACAATTTCCAAATTTTTAAATATGTGTGAACAATTGAACTTTAAATATTTAAGTAATACATCAAGTTTATCAAAATATAATTCATCAGCAAAGGTGAATGATTCTTCAACTTCATCATTATACGACACAGATATTTTGATTTCTTCTTTCACTATACTGTTTGCTTCAAATAGATTAAAACGTAATAAATACTCGGTCTCCGTAACAATATTTTTCAACTTATTGCAACCCATTCGTTTGGCATCTTCAATAGTTTCGAATGTTATTGTAAATGGTTTAAAATCACAACTGATATTTAATCCATCCTTGTAAAATATATAGCAATGCGAATCTAATATTTGGTTCGGAATATGATATGTTTTATCATAATTACTGATAATAAAGATACCGCTACATGTTTTCACAATATTCCTTTTGAAATCAATCTTACATTGACTATAAAATGGGAATGTGTTGTACACGAATGTAAAATCTTGCAGTGCAACTTCCCAGTCACCATTTAAAGAAATCGGATTCTGGAGATTGACCATAAATTTACTGGCTTGATTGTCTGGATGAATTAATGGGCAACTATTGCTCGGTAAAATAGTATAAAAATTCACTTTACTAGGTCCTTTGCTGATATCCATGACGGGTTTTGATAACCATGCCATTTGACATAGTATTGTTTATCCTTGCCGACCTTTTTAGTTTTCAATATTTTTTGAATTCTAAATACCTTTGGAGGAGGAATGACTTGTAATTCCTGCTCATAAAATTTCCCTTGTACAATATTATTATCACTGTCTTTGATGACATACATTACAGGATTCTGTTTAGTATTTATTTTTGAAATTACAAAGACTTCATCACTCCAATTTGTATCAAAATTTTTAATAAATGGTGATGCACTAATTTTACTAATTCTAACATGATCACCGACTTTATATTTAGGTTTTGCAATTTTTACAGATTTCTTAGAATAGAATGTTTTTGATGTAATATCAACCGGTCTTAATCCATTCAGTCCTCGATGTGATGAATGATTATAACTTGTTATTATTTTCGGTAAAGCATTTACCCATTTTTTATTACCTTGATGCACGAACAATTTCTTTAATCTATCTCTCAATGTTCGATTAAATCTTTCAACATGGGCAGCTTTGTATTGAGAATGTACCGAGTAGTGATTTATTTTCAGTTTATCGAGGACTTGCTTAACTTTGCTATTGTAGAATTCTTTACCTAAAATAATAATAATAATAATAATAATAATAATAATATAATAATAATAATAATAATAATAATAATAATAATAATAATACCCAAATCTGTTTGCAAGTTATTAGGATGTCCATCTTTAAATAAAATATTAATTGCCTTGGACATTTCATCTGCAGATTTTGCCTTGACTGGTATTGCTCGTGCAAACCTGCTGTATACATTAATACATGTTAAAATATATTTATTCCCATTGTTAATTTTCGAATAGGGTATCATCTCCATCAAATCCATTTGCCATAAATCGTCAATACCAAATGTTTTATAGGCTCTTGTTGGAAATCTTTTCCGCATTGGTTTGTTCAAACTGTACGCAAGCTGATCTGATAACCACTTCTGGGTTTCTTTTTTCGAATTCGGAACTCTTTTCTTTAATTTTGCCACTCCACCGAAACCGGCTTCGTCTTCTGGGTTCGTCCAAATCTTCTCCATTACAGCAAGAAGATTTAAAATTAAAATTTAAATTAGGTAATGAAGGATTAGCACCCATTGTTTATGATTGATTTCCTACAACTCCACCTAATAATGATAATGCCAGAGGTATCAATGCACCAATAAATCCACCTTGTTGTTTATATATAATTTTCCTCATTTGCTTACGATTTTTATTATTTACTAATGATAACAAAGGTTTCCTATGTTTGCTCAATAAATGCTTTTTTGATTTACTGATTTTAATTTTTCCTTTGACTACTTTAAGTATAATATTGAGTAAATCATCGACAACAAAATTTGGGAATGATTGCAATATATTCATTCTTTTCATACTCGGGGCCTTTAACAATGCATTAAAAAATGGAAAACTGCGATGATTTTTAATTACTTTTTTACCGGCTTTACGGGTTTTACGGGTTTCACGTTTAGGTTTAGGATTTTTCGAAATAAGATTCATTGCAGAGAAATTTTCAGTTACAAGTTTTTTAGATGGTGTATAACTAGTTGTTGGTGGAACTTTTGGAACTTTAATACTCTTTTTAATACTTTTTCTTAATTTCCTAATATTTTTCACCCTTGCTTTTAGAAACATTATTATTCATAGAGGTTTTCAACTTTGTTTATAAACCATGGCACCTTTTGGGTTGAAAATATCTGTTTTTACTCGTAAATCATCGGGACATTGTTGTGTGAAATCAAGAAATATATATCCATGAGGTATTTTTGTAGCATCTTGAAATGCACTGATAAGAAAATTACGATTGTTAGGGTATGCTTGACGTGCAAGAAAATCAATCACTGTTGCATCTCTAGGATTCTTGAAAATAACTAAATATTGTACATTTAAATTACGTGTTCGATGTGCACCACCTTGATGAAATAGATTTTGAGTTATAAAAATAACAGTTACACCAACGTGTCTACTGATTTTGGTAAATAAATTATTGAAATTCTTTTCTTTATTAGCTTCTTGATACAAGTCATCAATAATTATGACATCCCCCTTCTTTAGTCTACTGGACGAATTTTTATCAAATCCCTCTACTATTTTCATATTTTTCAATTTACAGAAACTTGATTGAGTCAATCCGTGTTCTTGATCAGCACCTCGATGCCAATAAATTTTGTTAAATTTTGATTTAAATAAATGTGATTTTAGTAATTTGCAAACAAACAAAGTTTTGCCGCTACCACTTGGTCCGACTATTTGATATACAGCATCATTTCTTAGTTCCATTTTTAATATTTATTTAAAAATTAATTTTGTTTATATCGTAAAGAATAAATTGATTTAATTACTCTATAATATAACATATATATATATATATATATATATATATATATATATATATATATATATATATATATATATATATATATATATATATATATATATATATACTTGATTTTTATAAATATTCAGTAGAAATGTTGACAAATATTAATTATAGAGGTCGTGTGTCTTTGGAAACTGTTGGTATGATGAATTTCCCCAAGTGTAAACCACAACAATATGTTGACAAAACTGGAAAATATACTATTATATTTTTCAAAAATGGTAAATGTCGTATAATGGGTTGTAAGAAGCCTATCGAATTCGAGAATTTGCAATATAATATCAAAGATATTCAAGTTCAAAGTCTTACTATAGCTACCAAGGTTGAACAATCTATTAATTTGAATAATTTAGCAAAGTTATTAGATGGAGATTGTATATATGAGCCTGAATTATTTCCCGCTCTGCGTTATACAAAATATAATCCACTATGTGTAAATATATTTTCGAGTGGTAAAATAGTTGTACTAGGTATTAAAAATTTAGATTTTCATACTATTGTTGAAGGAATTATAAACGATGTAAAGGATTTGATTGGATCTTTAACAATTTCTTCAAATATAAGTAACGAGGATTTGCTTGAATATTTATTCAACAATGATTGAACATGAAGGTAACTGTTTTTATTTTAAATTTACTGATTTTTGTTTAGAAACTATACTAAAAATTTTGATTGATAAAATTGAAGCTTTTTATCCGAATTTGAACAATTCCTTAATGTATTGTGCTCCAGAAGTTGTGTTTTACAAAATTTATGAAATAACTGGAATAAATGTAATAGATTTAATTCATATGGATCATGCTACGATTACATGTTATACCGATGATGTTGAAAATTGTGATTTTTGTAAAAATAATATGCAGAATACTTGTGGGGATGATAGTTGTACATGTTTTGTAAATCTACAGAAACGAGAAATAATTCATGCATTACTTGTGGAATTGCGAAAAAATGTATTGTTGTAATAAAATATAATTATATTTGTTTTGTGATAACCTTAACTAACCTATAATATTTCTTTGTGTACAATAAATCATTTCAGACTTTGTTATTTAGCATAAAATGAACTAGTTGATCACGTTCTGATCATGCCTTTCACTTGAAACTTGTTTACAATGAAATTAGTATAAAATATCTGGTTCAAATTATTAAATATTATAACTACAAATGGATAATCAAATTACAGGTTTGTTGTCGTTTACACATATTACATTTATTAGTTTTTTAATCTAGGAGTTTTGAAGAGAAAAAATGCAGATGCCGCTCATGAATTCGGAAAAAGGAAATTTAAAGAAGCGACATTATTCACGGAAACCTTGGTCAATGTTCGAGTGGATACAAAAAAACCAGTCGAATTCATGCAATACAAACTAAATTATTTGTATTGTCCAATTTCCTATACATTTAAGGTAAGTTTTTATAAATTATTTTGGATTTTATTATTATTATTTATTGTTAGGAACCAGTAACTCTGGAAAAATGTTTCTACAATTTGAGACTTTCCAAAATCAAGTTTCACGACAAGATGCTATTGGGACAATTATTTCAGAGGATCAATGAAAATATTGAATTTGATGATGAAGATATGTTCATTAGAAAAGATTTGGATATGATTTCCAATGGTGGTAAGATGAGCAAAATAACCTGCATGGTTACCATATTAATTCAAGGGTATAATGTAAGCAGAGACCGAATCAAACCAATTTGGAAAATTATAAAAGCCGAAGATAAGTTTGAAAAGGAACATTGTTCATGTTAAATTTATTTAATACATCTTTATTAGTGTTTTGGTGTTTTTAAATCATTGAAAATAACTAAAGTTTTAAATTTATTAATCTTCAATACAATCTCTTTTCATTATATTTTCAACAATATGATCAATACAATTAGTAGAAACAATAGATTCATCTTCTTGTTTAGATTCATTTGGTAATTTATTTTTTGTAGAATTCTCAATACATGACTTAAGTTCTTCACTAGGCAAATCAGTATATTCATCTTCTTGCTGGGAAATATTTTCAGATTCATATGACATATCATCTTCATTAATTTCATCGTCTGAATACGGCCATTTTAATTTCTCTGAAACATTCATAAATTCTCTAATTTTTACATTAGATATTTCCTCTAATTTTTCAATCAAAAAGTTGATTATATATGCTAAATAAAAAAAAATTAATAAACATAAAATTCATATTTTACCTTTTTCCGACATGGTTGAAAATAATTAAAATGAAAAAATAATTATGTTTATACTATTATTCAAAAGCAACAAGATGATCGATAGATAGATTATAAGAAAAATTAGATATTTCAACACGATACATATAATAAAAAGACAAGCAAACTTGCAATGATATTTAACGTTTCAGTTTTTACATTTTTTAAAATATTTATTTCAATTATTTCGACAACACAAAAAGTGCCAATTTTTTACTAATTAATTTTCAGCCTAACCCACAACTTTTCACAAAAATCCAAAAAAAAAAAACAGAAATAGTCGAATAGAAATGTAAGAAAATTGGAATCAGAGTTAAAAAGGAATTGTATAAAGAATAGTTCATAACCTAAAGCCCATTGTCGGCTTAATTCAATAATTTCTTTTTTATTTTTTGTGAATTTATTTTATTAATTTTAATTTCAATAATTTTTATTTGCTGTAAAATTGAAATGTTTACATTACATGTGCAAATAGACTTTAAATTGTGATTAGTTAAAATATTACGTCAGAGATTATCTAACACCACAATCAAGTCCATTTGATATATAAGAAATATTTTACCAACGAAATTTAAAAATGCCCGATTCGGAACGATCAAAAACCTCGGTGGAAATGAAAAATGAATCAGAAAGAATAATAATCATTCCGATCGACAAAAGTGAAGTCAGCCGATGAGCATTGGACTAGTATTCAAACAATATGATGAGAAAATATGATGTCGTTCATTTGATTCACATAGTTGAGCCCATATATAACACGATTGCTGTAGGAATCGGAATGGAGGCTGCCTGGCTGCCGATGGAAGATTTGGATGTGAAAATTCAAAAGCAAATTGACAAAGGCAAAGCGTTAGTGATAGATTATATACATAAATTAACTGAAAAGGGTTGGAAATGCAAAGGCTTCATCCGGGTGGATTCAAGAGTTGGAGAATGCATAATCTCTGTCTGTCACGACCATCGGGCTGATGTCATACTAATGGCAAATCGAGGAGAAGGTTTATTAAGGCGAACATTTCTGGGCAGTGTAAGTGATTACGTTCTTCATCATGCCGATAAGCCAGTCATTATTGTGCCACCTTTGCATCATTAGCAATTTTTCACTTTTTGGATCTTTTGATTATTATTCAAATAAAATTATGACAAATTATATTTTATCTTTAATTTATTGATATTTGACAAAAATTCTTTTAAAATAATGAATTTATTTGTATGAGAATAAAATATTTTATTTTTAGAGCATTTTTAAAAAAAAATTTTTAAAAATAAGAACCCGTTTACAGTTGGCCACCAAAATTTAAATAGATGTCCATCGATGGCCAAGATTGTAGGTAGTCATCAATGACCCTCAGTAGGTAGAAACTAGCCCACGGGAACAATTACCCCCCCCCCTGGGGGGGGGGTTGTTCCCAACTTTTTATTACGCAATTGTTCCCAACTCACATTTTTTGCTTTCAGGGATTTTTGGTCCAAATTTTTTTTTATCAGACTATAGTGAGAGGGTCTCGATGGTCCTGGGATTTTCAATACAAAAAATTTTTTTCTATACAAAAACGATGGTCCTGGGATTTTCAATACAAAAAAAAATTTTCAATACAAAAACGTTGGTCCTGGGATTTTCTATACAAAAAATTTTTTTCAATACAAAAATCCGACTACCACTAAAAAAGCATGGAATTTTCACACTATAGTGAGGGGGTCTCGATGGTCCTGGGATTTTCTATACAAAAAATTTTTTTCTATACAAAAATCCGACTACCACTAAAAAAGCATGGAATTTTTACACTATAGTGAGGGGGTCTCGATGGTCCTGGGATTTTCAATACAAAAAATTTTTTTCTATACAAAAACGATGGTCCTGGGATTTTCAATACAAAAAAAATTTTTTCTATACAAAAACGATGGTCCTGGGATTTTCAATACAAAAATCCGACTACCACTAAAAAAGCCAAGGATTATTCACACTATAGTGAGGTGGGTCTCGATGGTCCTGGGATTTTCAATACAAAAAATTTTTTTCAATACAAAAATCCGACTACCACTAAAAAAGCATGGTAATTTAAGGTCTCAGGATATTTTCAATACAAAAATCCGACTACCAATAAAAAAGCCAAGGATTATTCACACTATAGTGAGGGGGTCTCCTTGGTCCTGGGATTTTCAATACAAAAATCCGACTACCACTAAAAAAGCATGGTAATTTAAGGTCTCAGGATATTTTCAATACAAAAATCCGACTACCACTAAAAAGCATGGAATTTTCTAGGTCAATTCAGGTGGGACTCCTTGGTCCTGAGAATTTCAATAGCAAAAGGTGGTCTTCAATAAAAAAAGAGTGGTAATTTAAGGTCTCAGGATATTTTCAATACAAAAAGGCGGTCTACACTAAAAAAGAGTGGTAATTTAAGGTCTCAGGATATTTTCAATAGAAAAAGGCGGTCTTCAATAAAAAAGAGTGGTAATTTAAGGTCTCAGGATATTTTCAATACAAAAAGGTGGTCTACACTAAAAAAAGAGTGGCAATTTAAGGTCTCAGGATATTTTCAATACAAAAATCCGATTATCAATAAAAAAGCATGGATTTTTCTAGGCCAATTAATGCGGGTCTCCTTGGTCCTGAGAAAAAGGTGGTCTACACTAAAAAAGCGTGGTAAATTTTTAAAATAAAGTAAATAATGGGTCTAAAAATTAAATTACAGTAAATTATGGTTCAAATTTTTGAATTACAGTAAATAATGGTCCAAATTTTTGAATTACAGTAAATAATGGTTCTAAAAAATTAAATTACAGTAAATTATGGTTCTTAAAAATTAAATTACAGTAATTAATGGTCCAAATTTTTCAATTACAGTTAATTATGGTTCTAAAAAATTAAATTAAAGTAAATTAAGGTTCAAATTTTTCAATTAAAGTAAATTATGGTCCAAATTTTTGAATTACAGTAAATAATGGTCCAAATTTTTGAATTACAGTAAATAATGGTTCTTAAAAATTAAATTACAGTAAATAATGGTCCAAATTTTTCAATTACAGTTAATTATGGTTCTAAAATATTAAATTAAAGTAAATTAAGGTTCAAATTTTTCAATTAAAGTAAATTATGGTTCTTAAAATTAAATTACAGTAAATAATGGTCCAAATTTTTCAATTACAGTTAATTATGGTTCTAAAAAAATTAAATTAAAGTAAATTATGGTTCTAAAAAAATTAAATTAAAGTAAATTAAGGTTCAATTTTTTCAATTAAAGTAAATTATGGTCCAAATTTTTGAATTACAGTTAATTATGGTCCTAAAAAATTGAATTACAGTAAATTATGGTTCTAAAAATTAAATTACAGTAAATTATGGTCCAAATTTTTCAATTAGTAATGAATGGGCTCAAATAACTAAATTAAGGTTCTAAAAAATTAAATTAAAGTTAATTAAGGTCCAAATTTAAAAATTAAGTAATCAATGGTCAAAAATTTTAAATTAAAGTTAAATAAGTAAATTAAAGTAATAATTTTTAAATAAGTAATGTAATAAGTAAATTAAAGTAAGATTTTAAAATTTATTAACAAAAAGTTGAAATAATAGAAGGTGTTTGAGAATTGAAATTTTTTAATGAAAATTTTTATGAAATAATTTTTTAAGTAATTTTTAATAGAAATTTTTATGGAATAATTTTTTAAGTTAATTTTTAATGGAAATTTTTATGAAATATTTTTCAATGATAATTTTAGATGGAAATTTTTAAGATAATTTTTAATGAAAATTTCTATGAAATATTTTTCAAAGACAAATTTTAATAATAATTCAACAACAAACCAACAACTTAGTACCAACAACCAGTAACTTATGAACATGTATTAACAATCAGATACCTACAACTAGTTACTAACAACCTGCTACCAAGTACTTACAATCAGTTACCTGCTACCAAATACTTTCAACATGATACCACGTACTAAATAACTCTCAAACAACCAGATACTTACAACCAATTACCAGATACCAAGTACCTACAACTAGTTACTAACAACTAGTTACCTGATACTAAGTACCTACAACCATCTAACAAGTACTAACAACCAAAAACAAGCAACCAACTAGGTACCAAGTACTAACAACCGACAACAACCAGCTAACAACTAACTACCACCTACCAAGTACCTACAACCACATACTAACAACTAGTTACCAGATACCAACTACTCACAGACGTCAACAACCAGGTACTAAGCATTATTAACCAACTACTAAGTACCAACAACAACTAACTACCAACTACTAAGTACCTACAACCACCTACCTATTAACTAGCTACAACCACCTACCAACTAGCTACCACCTATCCATTAACTAGTTACAACCAGCTAACTAGGTACTAGATACCAAGTACTAACAACCAGTTACCTGCTACTAAGTACCAACAACCACCTACCAAGTACATACAACCAACATCAACCAGGTACTAAGCATTAATTACCAACTACTAAGTACCTACAATCACCTACCCATTAACTAGTTACTAAGTACTATCAACCAACTAGGTACTAGATACCAAGTACTAACAACCAACAACAACCAGGTACTAATCATTAATTACCAATTACTAAGTACCTACAACCATCTACCAAGTACATACACCAAGTACTACGCATTATTAACCAACTACTAAGTACCTACAACCGACTAGCTACCACCTACCAAGTACCACCAACAACGAGATACCTACAACTAGATACTAACAACTAGTTACCAGATACCTACTACTCACAGCCGTCAACAACCAGGTACTAAGCATCATCAACCAAGTAATAACAACTAGATACCTAGTACTTACAACCAGATGACCACATGAAATTATTGGTTAAATAAGTAAATTAATGTCTAATTTTTAAATTAAGTAATCAATGGTCTAAAATATTAAAGTTAAAGTTAATTTAAGATGAAGATTTTCTGGGATTTCCAATGTTAATTTTAGATGCAAATCTTCGTCAATTAATCAATGACCACATGAAATTATTAGTTAAATATGAAAATAAGGGTTATAATTAGTTGTTTAGTAAATTATGGTGTAAAATTAAGAAATAAAGAATAATTAGGTAAATTAAGGATAAATTAAGGAAAATTAAGGTTCAAAATTTAAAATTAAGTAACCAATGGTTCAAATTTTAAATTAAAGCTAAATAAGTAAATTAAAGTAAGATTTTTAAATTTATTATCAAAAGATTGAATAACCACCAACTTTTTTGAGAAATGTAATTTTTAATGAAAATTTAAATGGAAATTTTTTTTAAGTTAATTTTAAATGTAAAATTTTTTAAGTTAATTTTAATGAAATAATTTTTTAAGTTAATTTTTTAATGGAATAATAATAATAATAATAATAATAATAATAATAATAATAATAATAATAATAATAATAATAATAATAATTCAACAGTTCCCAACAATCGGTTACTAAATATTTTTAACTAGATGCTAACAAATACTTTGAACATGATACCACGTACTAACTAACTCTCAACAACCAGATACCTACAACTAGTTACTAACAACCAACTAAGTATTCTTTATTGTATTTTATGAAATGTTTTTAAATTAATTTTTTATCTGTCTTTAAAAATATGTTTAATTACAATCAATAGAAAACCTTTTCAAAATGTCTAAATTTAACAAACATGTTGACTTTCATCAAAAAACCACAACTCAATCACTTTAAAACACCACGTGAAATTCAAAATAATTTAAATTACAATGAAATACTAATGAATTCTAATTTACAAAAACATCTTCTTTTAAATGATAACTACTGACTTATTATTGCAAAGTCAAAATCACATTCAATAAATACTTATTGTTGATCAGTTTTATTATATATACTCTGAGTTTATCCGACAGGATGTTTTGACCCCCTAAGGGTACTGGTCGTAAGGGTACTGGTCGTAAGGGTATTAGTCGTAAAGGTACTGGTCGTAGGCTATTGGTAACACTCAACCACCACCTACTCATTAATTAACTACCATGTACTAACAACCAGTTACCTGATACCAAGTACATACAACCAACATCAACCTGTTACTAAGCATTATCAACCTACAACTATATAACAACAATCAGTAAACAACACTCTACCAACTATTAAATACAAGATACCAACAACTAGATACCAACAATCAACTAACCACACATAAAAATAATAGCAATTAAATACAAAATATTCTTCATCACATACTCTATCTTCTTATCAAAATCTAAAAAGTCAATCAGATACCAACTACCAAGTACCAAGTACTAACAACCAACTACCTACAACCAACAACTATGTACTAACAAATGGATCTTTAAAAGCAAATACTCATCACTTGAAAAATTAGATGGAAAATTAATTGAACTCAAGGCATCAATAACTAGGTAAAAATTGATTAAATAATTGCAAAAATTTAAATTATTCAAAATAAATATCATAAAAATTTAATTAATAGACAAGAAAGAATTCTATTCATTAATCATCCAGTAAAAAAAAATAGTACTGACCATTCAAGTTGAATCAACTAAGTTAATAAATTAATAAGATAAGATCTAATAGATANTATAAATTCATTACAATTATCAAAGTCATCAATCTACAATAAAAATAATTATCATAAAATTCCAAGAGACTAGAAAACTAACAAACCAATAAATTCATTCAAATGATAATAATTGGTATATCCAAGTGAATTCTCTAATAAAATCATCTAAAAAGAATCATTTCCCTTAAATATATCAATATTTAAAGATTGGTATCTTATCGATAAGTACTTGTTAAAGATCATATATTCACCTCAAACTAACAATATTCCTTAAAATCCCTTAAATGACTATATTTCTACCCTTAATCAATATTATTACAAATAATTCAATAAAATCATCTAAAAAGCATCAAATTTCCCAAAAATAACTCTATCTTTAAAGATTAGTATTTTATCGATAAATATCCTTAAAAGGTTATATATTTACCTCAGACTAATAAGATTCCTTAAAATCCCCTTTAAATGACTATAATTCTAACTTTAATTCGTATTATCACAAATATTTCCCTATAAAACAGGTAAAATCATTAACACTAAATAATTTATAAAATCTAATGATAAAACCGGTTATAATTAAATTTTTGTTAATCACTGTACTCGAAATTTAAAATAAATATTGCTTGAAATTTGACTGTACAATATAACTGAGTAGTTGCATAGAAAGATTAAATTTATCCATATTTCTTCAAATGATCATTTTTACCGATATCCAACCGATTTAATTACTAATTAAAATCAAGATTTCTTTCAGTAAAGATCAATTTTATTTAGTCAACGTTTTAAATCAATATTTCCAACTTTTGTCGTTGTCCGTCTAAATAAAGATAAAAAATAATTTAAAGTTGATATCAATCCCAATTATCTGTAAAGTTTTCATTGTCAAAACCAAGTAAATAGATTATCCCTACTTAATAAAACATTGTTCTAAAACATAAATCTAAATTAATTTACTGTGCATTAATCACAACCTAATAAAACAATATAATTATTATTGATTCATAACTAATGTATTGCAATTTCCCTTAAAACATTGATATTTTACCAACATCATCCTTAAAAGATCATATATTCCCATCTTAACCCATCTTTCATTAAATTCAATCGAATATATCTCCCTTACAATGATATATTCCTACCTTATCCGATCTCTCATTAAATCTAACCAACTATATCTCCCTTAAAAGATCATATTTTCCCATCTTAACCGATCTCTCATTAAAGTCAATCGACTATATCTCCCTTACAATGATATATTCCCATCTTAACCCATCCCTCATTAAATTTAACCGACTATATCCCCTCAAAAGATCATATTTTCACACCTTATCCGATCTCTCATTAAATCTAACCGACAATATCCCATCTTATCCGATCTCTCACCAAATATTTCTACCCTTTTAAACATCTAACCGAATATATCCTTCAATTCTATCCACTTGAATCCTCCTTTAATTCACTCAATCCTCTTAAAATCCTTAGAGAACTTCAAAAATATGACTTAATTGTTACAGACACCAAATATTCTTCCATTGAAATAATTTAGTAGCTATGTAGTAAGAGTTCACTAAAAGATCAAAAATCAATATTTTCTACAAATATTTACCATCAAATACTGGAGATGATATATATTGTTTGATTATAATTCTTCATCGATTCAACCAATCATTTTCAAGCAATAACAGCAAACTAAATTTCTGTATATCCTACAAGTCAAGTAAATTTAAAGTCCTTGATAAATTTAACTGGTTTCTTAGCTTATGTTTTTTAAAGTTCATCAATGAATAAATATTCTTAGAAAATTATTGAAAAATTATTTATTCAAATGCATTACAAAGTCATCAAAAATCACTTAATTATTAACCTAATTGTCAATGAAATTAATTTTTATTTAAAAACTATTCAATAAAATACAACTAATTATCAAGAAATTAATTAAATTTATCAATTAAATTTATCAGTCAACATGAAATTCTTAGAAAATTATTCAATATCCTCATAAAAATTTATCCTACCACTTGATTATTGTACAAACTCTAATTATTAACCTCATTAAAAATAATTTTTATTTAAAATTAAAAATACATCCAATTATCAAGAAATTAATTAAATTTATCTTAGAATTAGCATTAAATTACAGATATTCACAAAAAATTACGGAAATGCACAAAAATGATGGAAATTCATGAAAATGATGGAAATCCACAAAAAACGATAAAAATTCACAAAAATGATAGAAATCCACAAAAAACGATAAAAAAATTATCAATACCTTAAACAACAAATTTCCCTAAATAATCATTCAAATAAAAGCATTAAATACCTTTATGATCATTACCCTTGCGACATGTTGAATGTGAGTAGTACCCTTGTGAGCAATATCCATAGGGGGACAGAATATTTTGTCGGATAAACTCAGAGTATATATTAATTAACTCATTCAAATTATCATAAATTTTGATAAAAAATCTTATGTGGTAAGCAATGTAAAGAGAAATATTCTTTAAACTTTAATAAAATTAGCAATGAAGGTGGTAAGAATCTTCATTAAAGTGAGGAAATTATTCATTACTCGATGAAAAATTCAAATGGGTGAAAATAATTGGTAGAATAATTCATTAATGGATCATAGGAGGTAAATAATAAGAAGTGGTATAGATAATATGAAGGTTGATAAGAATGGAAATATATTAATTGAATTTATTTAAAATTATTTCATAAAATTATTATCTTATCTTATTAATTTATTAACTTAGTTGATTCAACTTGAATGGTCAGTACTATTTTTTTTTACTGGATGATTAATGAATAGAATTCTTTCTTGTCTATTAATTAAATTTTTATGATATTTATTTTGAATAATTTAAATTTTTGCAATTATTTAATCAATTTTTACCTAGTTATTGATGCCTTGAGTTCAATTAATTTTCCATCTAATTTTTCAAGTGATGAGTATTTGCTTTTAAAGATCCATTTGTTAGTACATAGTTGTTGGTTGTAGGTAGTTGGTTGTTAGTACTTGGTACTTGGTAGTTGGTATCTGATTGACTTTTTAGATTTTGATAAGAAGATAGAGTATGTGATGAAGAATATTTTGTATTTAATTGCTATTATTTTTATGTGTGGTTAGTTGATTGTTGGTATCTAGTTGTTGGTATCTTGTATTTAATAGTTGGTAGAGTGTTGTTTACTGATTGTTGTTATATAGTTGTAGGTTGATAATGCTTAGTAACAGGTTGATGTTGGTTGTATGTACTTGGTATCAGGTAACTGGTTGTTAGTACATGGTAGTTAATTAATGAGTAGGTGGTGGTTGAGTGTTACCAATAGCCTTACGACCAGTACCTTTACGACTAATACCCTTACGACCAGTACCCTTACGACCAGTACCCTTAGGGGGTCAAAACATCCTGTCGGATAAACTCAGTATATATAATAAAACTGATCAACAATAAGTATTTATTGAATGTGATTTTGACTTTGCAATAATAAGTCAGTAGTTATCATTTAAAAGAAGATGTTTTTGTAAATTAGAATTCATTAGTATTTCATTGTAATTTAAATTATTTTGAATTTCACGTGGTGTTTTAAAGTGATTGAGTTGTGGTTTTTTGATGAAAGTCAACATGTTTGTTAAATTTAGACATTTTGAAAAGGTTTTCTATTGATTGTAATTAAACATATTTTTAAAGACAGATAAAAAATTAATTTAAAAACATTTCATAAAATACAATAAAGAATACTTAGTTGGTTGTTAGTAACTAGTTGTAGGTATCTGGTTGTTTGAGAGTTAGTTAGTACGTGGTATCATGTTCAAAGTATTTGTTAGCATCTAGTTAAAAATATTTAGTAACCGATTGTTGGGAACTGTTGAATTATTATTATTATTATTATTATTATTATTATTATTATTATTATTATTATTATTATTATTATTATTCCATTAAAAAATTAACTTAAAAAATTATTTCATTAAAATTAACTTAAAAATTTTACATTTAAAATTAACTTAAAAAAAATTTCCATTTAAATTTTCATTAAAAATTACATTTCTCAAAAAAGTTGGTGGTTATTCAATCTTTTGATAATAAATTTAAAAATCTTACTTTAATTTACTTATTTAGCTTTAATTTAAAATTTGAACCATTGGTTACTTAATTTTAAATTTTGAACCTTAATTTTCCTTAATTTATCCTTAATTTACCTAATTATTCTTTATTTCTTAATTTTACACCATAATTTACTAAACAACTAATTATAACCCTTATTTTCATATTTAACTAATAATTTCATGTGGTCATTGATTAATTGACGAAGATTTGCATCTAAAATTAACATTGGAAATCCCAGAAAATCTTCATCTTAAATTAACTTTAACTTTAATATTTTAGACCATTGATTACTTAATTTAAAAATTAGACATTAATTTACTTATTTAACCAATAATTTCATGTGGTCATCTGGTTGTAAGTACTAGGTATCTAGTTGTCATTACTTGGTTGATGATGCTTAGTACCTGGTTGTTGACGGCTGTGAGTAGTAGGTATCTGGTAACTAGTTGTTAGTATCTAGTTGTAGGTATCTCGTTGTTGGTGGTACTTGGTAGGTGGTAGCTAGTCGGTTGTAGGTACTTAGTAGTTGGTTAATAATGCGTAGTACTTGGTTGTATGTACTTGGTAGATGGTTGTAGGTACTTAGTAATTGGTAATTAATGATTAGTACCTGGTTGTTGTTGGTTGTTAGTACTTGGTATCTAGTACCTAGTTGGTTGATAGTACTTAGTAACTAGTTAATGGGTAGGTGATTGTAGGTACTTAGTAGTTGGTAATTAATGCTTAGTACCTGGTTGATGTTGGTTGTATGTACTTGGTAGGTGGTTGTTGGTACTTAGTAGCAGGTAACTGGTTGTTAGTACTTGGTATCTAGTACCTAGTTAGCTGGTTGTAACTAGTTAATGGATAGGTGGTAGCTAGTTGGTAGGTGGTTGTAGCTAGTTAATAGGTAGGTGGTTGTAGGTACTTAGTAGTTGGTAGTTAGTTGTTGTTGGTACTTAGTAGTTGGTTAATAATGCTTAGTACCTGGTTGTTGACGTCTGTGAGTAGTTGGTATCTGGTAACTAGTTGTTAGTATGTGGTTGTAGGTACTTGGTAGGTGGTAGTTAGTTGTTAGCTGGTTGTTGTCGGTTGTTAGTACTTGGTACCTAGTTGGTTGCTTGTTTTTGGTTGTTAGTACTTGTTAGATGGTTGTAGGTACTTAGTATCAGGTAACTAGTTGTTAGTAACTAGTTGTAGGTACTTGGTATCTGGTAATTGGTTGTAAGTATCTGGTTGTTTGAGAGTTATTTAGTACGTGGTATCATGTTGAAAGTATTTGGTAGCAGGTAACTGATTGTAAGTACTTGGTAGCAGGTTGTTAGTAACTAGTTGTAGGTATCTGATTGTTAATACATGTTCATAAGTTACTGGTTGTTGGTACTAAGTTGTTGGTTTGTTGTTGAATTATTATTAAAATTTGTCTTTGAAAAATATTTCATAGAAATTTTCATTAAAAATTATCTTAAAAATTTCCATCTAAAATTATCATTGAAAAATATTTCATAAAAATTTCCATTAAAAATTAACTTAAAAAATTATTCCATAAAAATTTCTATTAAAAATTACTTAAAAAATTATTTCATAAAAATTTTCATTAAAAAATTTCAATTCTCAAACACCTTCTATTATTTCAACTTTTTGTTAATAAATTTTAAAATCTTACTTTAATTTACTTATTACATTACTTATTTAAAAATTATTACTTTAATTTACTTATTTAACTTTAATTTAAAATTTTTGACCATTGATTACTTAATTTTTAAATTTGGACCTTAATTAACTTTAATTTAATTTTTTAGAACCTTAATTTAGTTATTTGAGCCCATTCATTACTAATTGAAAAATTTGGACCATAATTTACTGTAATTTAATTTTTAGAACCATAATTTACTGTAATTCAATTTTTTAGGACCATAATTAACTGTAATTCAAAAATTTGGACCATAATTTACTTTAATTGAAAAAATTGAACCTTAATTTACTTTAATTTAATTTTTTTAGAACCATAATTTACTTTAATTTAATTTTTTTAGAACCATAATTAACTGTAATTGAAAAATTTGGACCATTATTTACTGTAATTTAATTTTTAAGAACCATAATTTACTTTAATTGAAAAATTTGAACCTTAATTTACTTTAATTTAATATTTTAGAACCATAATTAACTGTAATTGAAAAATTTGGACCATTATTTACTGTAATTTAATTTTTAAGAACCATTATTTACTGTAATTCAAAAATTTGGACCATTATTTACTGTAATTCAAAAATTTGGACCATAATTTACTTTAATTGAAAAATTTGAACCTTAATTTACTTTAATTTAATTTTTTAGAACCATAATTAACTGTAATTGAAAAATTTGGACCATTAATTACTGTAATTTAATTTTTAAGAACCATAATTTACTGTAATTTAATTTTTTAGAACCATTATTTACTGTAATTCAAAAATTTGGACCATTATTTACTGTAATTCAAAAATTTGAACCATAATTTACTGTAATTTAATTTTTAGACCCATTATTTACTTTATTTTAAAAATTTACCACGCTTTTTTAGTGTAGACCACCTTTTTCTCAGGACCAAGGAGACCCGCATTAATTGGCCTAGAAAAATCCATGCTTTTTTATTGATAATCGGATTTTTGTATTGAAAATATCCTGAGACCTTAAATTGCCACTCTTTTTTTAGTGTAGACCACCTTTTTGTATTGAAAATATCCTGAGACCTTAAATTACCACTCTTTTTTATTGAAGACCGCCTTTTTCTATTGAAAATATCCTGAGACCTTAAATTACCACTCTTTTTTAGTGTAGACCGCCTTTTTGTATTGAAAATATCCTGAGACCTTAAATTACCACTCTTTTTTTATTGAAGACCACCTTTTGCTATTGAAATTCTCAGGACCAAGGAGTCCCACCTGAATTGACCTAGAAAATTCCATGCTTTTTAGTGGTAGTCGGATTTTTGTATTGAAAATATCCTGAGACCTTAAATTACCATGCTTTTTTAGTGGTAGTCGGATTTTTGTATTGAAAATCCCAGGACCAAGGAGACCCCCTCACTATAGTGTGAATAATCCTTGGCTTTTTTATTGGTAGTCGGATTTTTGTATTGAAAATATCCTGAGACCTTAAATTACCATGCTTTTTTAGTGGTAGTCGGATTTTTGTATTGAAAAAAATTTTTTGTATTGAAAATCCCAGGACCATCGAGACCCACCTCACTATAGTGTGAATAATCCTTGGCTTTTTAGTGGTAGTCGGATTTTTGTATTGAAAAAAAATTTTTTGTATTGAAAATCCCAGGACCATCGTTTTTGTATAGAAAAAAAATTTTTTGTATTGAAAATCCCAGGACCATCGTTTTTGTATAGAAAAAAATTTTTTGTATTGAAAATCCCAGGACCATCGAGACCCCCTCACTATAGTGTGAAAATTCCATGCTTTTTTAGTGGTAGTCGGATTTTTGTATAGAAAAAAATTTTTTGTATAGAAAATCCCAGGACCATCGAGACCCCCTCACTATAGTGTGAAAATTCCATGCTTTTTTAGTGGTAGTCGGATTTTTGTATTGAAAGAAATTTTTTGTATAGAAAATCCCAGGACCAACGTTTTTGTATTGAAAATTTTTTTTTGTATTGAAAATCCCAGGACCATCGTTTTTGTATAGAAAAAAATTTTTTGTATTGAAAATCCCAGGACCATCGAGACCCTCTCACTATAGTCTGATAAAAAAAAATTTGGACCAAAAATCCCTGAAAGCAAAAAATGTGAGTTGGGAACAATTGCGTAATAAAAAGTTGGGAACAAACCCCCCCCCGGGGGGGGGGGTAATTGTTCCCGTGGGCTAGTTTCTACCTACTACCCTCGCCATATCAGATCTGCAATCGTGTTAAAGTGAAAAGATGGGAATAAAAATACAGAAAATAATTATTTTCTATTTTATCGTTTTCAATAATGCATTTTTATTTCGGTTTGTTTTAATTTTCCTAAGTTGGTATTTACAAAATAATTACTTTCCATATTTTTCTACCGCAGACAAATTAGAGCTTAGATGTAGAAATTCATTTAACCTTGTTTTATGAAATTTAACCTTCATTCTCAACTTTTATTTCAAATATTTTTTTTTTGTTGAATTGTTTTGTATAGTGAACGGAAATACAGGTAATAATATCATGTGTTGAATTGTTTTGTATAGTGAACGGAAATACAGGTAATAATATCATGTGTATAGTGAACGGAAATACAGGTAATAATATCATGTGTATAGTGAACGGAAATACAGGTAATAATATCATGTGTTGAATTGTTTTGAATAGTGAACGGAAATACAGGTAATAATATCATGTTTTAAACTATGTTTCAAATAATAACAATATTCAAACTAAACCAAATTTACAAACTACCGCGCCAGCCCCTTCGGGGCGGGCGGCGGGCGGAGGGCGGGCGGGCGAACGGCGGTTGTGTATGTCGATGATTTTAATTTTTATTAAATGCATTTGTTTGATTTCAGAATTCGATTTGTGTGACTAACCTTGTTAAATTTGAGTTGATGTATTCGAGGGGGAAAAAAAAATTGACCTTGACCTTAAAAAAAAATTGACCTTGACCTTAAAAAATTTGACCTTGACCTTTAAAAAATGACCTTGACCTTAAAATTTGACCTTGACCTGTCCTGGATGTGACATGTCCTGGAGGTGACACATCTTACTACTGGAGTCCAATCGACATTTGTTCTATTCCGGAAACATCCGATGACTCGTCGGCGAGAATAGAGAAAAATTCAGACTTTATAATTTTCTGAAGAAGCTTCGTCAAAGCAATCTCATTAATTATAACGATTATTTCGTTCTGCATTGTGCTACTTAAGTATGTAGCATTTTTTGGCGAACTTTCTAATGCATTCCGGAAAAAATCGTCCCTCGAAGCAAGAAGTCTAATCAGATTTCTGAAGTTTCCGTCGTTGATGCCCTGTTGGTCGTTAAATATCCCGCCAGAATCTCTATGCCCTCGGAACGGCAATGACTGTCGAGCGAGATAATTGATGGTGTCAAAAATTCCTTCCAAAAGAATCAAATTTTGCTTTCTTTCAACTTCTTTCTGCCTCGTCAACAGTCGTTCAATGGTTATTTCGGGGTTTTTGTTGACTACATAGAGTTTTTGTTGTTTCAATTGATCGTAAATGGTATGGCGCTTTTGCACGAGCAGTGAAAGTTTCACGGCACTTTTGGTAATTCTTGAAAGGTGTTCGGACAAGCAGTGATCCAACTTGATCCCCGATCGCAAAGAAAAAGCAAAATTTGCAATAAAGTCCATCTCCTGCAACCGAGTAAATCAGCCAATCAAACTCACTCAGCCAGTGATAACTTAATTTCCGCTTTGTTGCCCCTTTCATTGCTGCCGGGAAACTGAAGTGTGGTGGAGGATTTTTAAGCTTGCCCAAAGCATCAATTTTTTCAGAGTCATTTAATTGTGAGCGCCGATATGACTCTATATCAGCTTCTTGGCTTTGAAAGGCGCTACGTTCCTCCTTTTGTTCAGACCCCCCTCCTTTTTCGGCCACCGGTAACTCGAAGTTTTGATCGGAATCGTTTTCCTCCGTATCAACTTTTGATGTCTTAGCAAAAAATTTGGAAAGCGAACTCTGATGATGTTTTTTCATGGCTGTAAATCGATTAAAAATTAAAATTCAATACAAGTATAGACATAAAATATAGTTGCTATTTACTGCAACTTTACGAAATATGAAACTAATTTTATCGAGCACTAACTATAATATTGTTTATTTACACTGTATCGTCCCTTGAAAAATTTATTGGGTCATTCCATTAGAACAATCTTCGATATTCAAAAAATAGAAGCTTCTTGGCTCAATTAAATGTCTCATGAGACAATTATTCGGACAAAAAAAACCTAGCATTTCAATTATTTCGTCTGGAAGAAAGGGTGCAAATGCACCCTTGCACCCCCCCTGACTACGCGCCTGATTTGAAACCATAGATGTGTTTTCCCGCTATATTTATTGACAGCTATTAATAAACTTTGAGTTTTACATCACTTTTAGTTTCCTTTGCCTTATAGAGGGTTAAATTATTGAGAATGATATTAGATAAAATTAAAAAGTATTTATACTATTTCCTCAAACACACCATATGTTCAACCTCTCGGCTACCCAGTCTATCTGTGGGTGATTCATCTGTACAACCACTGGGAAACATCTGTTTGTTTGTTATCTATGGATGATTTCTCTGTTCATCCACTGGGACAAACCCGGTTGCTATCTCTGGTTGCTACCTCTGATCAAACATGTTACATAATCGATTATGTAGAATTTATAAAGTTTTTATTTTCTTCGGATTATATATTATTTATATATATTTTATTTAGAAAACGTATTAGTAAAAGGAAGAAGTTATTATTGGTTCGTCACGGAAAATGAACATCAGAGAGAATTGGTAAATTTATTATATTATTATTATTAATTCGAATATTATTAAATATTCGAAGATGGTTGGTTTTAGTAAATAAATTTTTAATAAAAATTGTTGTTTTATTTTATTGTAAATTTATTAATTATTATTATTTATTGTCAGTATAGTTATCAGTGTGTATAACGGGATTTTGGATGTAATTTCAACATTGTAAGTGTCTTTTGTATCCGCCACTGGTTTCGATTGTAAGAATGTCACTTTAAATTTTATTTCATTTCTTCACAATCTGTAGCTATCTAAATCATTAAATATCATTGTGTTAATTTTCCAAAATTCCAATGCCTTGAAGACGCTCCTTAAGATATTTACATCAAGTTTGAGTGATTTATTGGATTCATTTGGATATTTTTATTATTATAAAAAGGTTTTACCAATATATTGAAAATTTAAAGCTTTTTACATTTAATTGATTATTCATTTATAAGTTAATTTATACATAATTAACATTTGATTAGTAATTTCCTACTCTATGATAACTAAATTTTCTACGAAATCAGCCAGTTTCATGTCATCTTGATTATCTTTGATATTGTCACTTGAATTATTAACACTTTTGTTAATGGTGATACTGTTTTGACTTTGTGGACTTGAGCAAATATCTCTAATATAATCCCAAACTGAGTTTCAGGACTATTACACTCTAAAACTGAATTAATTTAAAACATAACTTGTACAATTTATACGGTTTTTATTTTTTGATGCATGGTTTTCAGGGATAATTTGGGAGTAGCCAGTTGTCATACGTAAATCGAAATGCATTTTTAAGTCAAATGTTAAGATAAATTATGACTAAAATAAAGTCGACAAGTTTTAATTATGAATAACAAAATACGCAGGAAGGTATATTTTTTAATCTAATATTTAGTGAATATTTAACAATCAAATAAAAGATGTAAATTAAAAATTTCTTATTTCAAATGGTATTGAGATTGTACTTTATTTAAACAATATAAAATTATTTTAATTTAAACAGTTCAATTAAAATATTTCCAATTTTTGATTTAATAAAATTATTTTAGTACACTCCGTCAAATTCTTCAATTAAAAATTACGGTACCTCAACAAGCAATTCAATGATTCAAAATTATGAATCTTCATATCCGTCGAAGTATAATTCAAGACCAACGTCAGAACAAACATCTAAAAATAGCTACGAATTAGTGGAAAATACAAACGAATATAATTTTGAATATAAACCAATTAGAAGATTGTATTTAATAAAATTAAATGTGGATTTTGGAAATTTCGTAATATTTATTTAATTCTACGATTTATTGTTGATTTAATTTTTGATTTAATTATTTCTAGTACACTCCCGTCAAATTCGTAGATATTTAAGTAGATATTTGTTATCATATCTGTGATATCATTTAGAATGTCTGCTAAACTTGATGGAAAATGTGTACATGTTGTAATTCATTTAAGGAAAGTTGACATCTCGGTTTAATCATTATTGGCTCTCCTTTTGTGATGATCATATATTTAATCAGATTGGTACACCCAATATCCCATTTATTTGTCATGAAAACGTTCTTGTTCGCAAGAAATATTTCTAACAGTCTTTTATTTCTGGTAACCTTTTAAACGTCGATGGCATGACCTAATCTTTCTTCATCTGTCATAATCCTCCCAAATCTAGCATCTATTTTGCAAATAAAATCCATACGTTTTCCATTTTCTTCTCGTATACATTTCATTTCTATACCAAATAACCTTTGTAGTTTTAATCCTCCGATAATTTACGGTATGATATTTCTTACTATAATGAATGTTACATTTCTTTCACTATCGACCATTTTAACATTGATTGTTATTTTACCCATAGTTTCCAATCTACTTTTGTTTGCACATCTTACCGATTCACTTGTTTCTATTATCTCGATATTTTCTAATCGATCAATTACTGATTTAGCCATCACATTAATTCCCCCTCATGTATCCAATAAACAATCTACTTTCAGTAGGCATATATTAGCCCACGTCCGCATTTTGGTACCCCCCCCATTTACTACTCAATAATTAGTCAAAAGTTAACGAATATTTTCATTAAATATTTGCTTTTATTTTATTATTTTTATTTAATTAATTAATTATTTCTTTATTTATTTTTTTATTTTGTTATTTAATTTAATTAATTTAATTTATATTAGTTTAAATTTAAATTATTATTTCTAATCTGTAATTTTTTTTACTCTTTTTTTACTAATTTACGCAAAATTATATATGAGCTTACGAAAGCAATTTGGTACCCCTCTTACTACTCAATAATTAATCAAAAGTTAAATAATATTTTCATTAATTTATTCCTTATATTTTATTATTTTTTTTTAATTAATTAATTATTATAATTTTATTTCTTTATTTATTTATTTATTTATTTTATATTTAATTTAATTTATTTTATTTTAAATTTAAATTATTAATTCTTATCTGTAATTCTTATTGCACTTTTTTGCTAATTTATGAAAACTGTGTCAAAAATGTTCAAAATATAAAAATATATTAGTCAAACTTATTATACATTTAATTCATAAGAAAACCAATAAAAACAAATTTTTTAATTAAGATTTATTTAAATAACATCTGGTATATCTTCCGCTGTTTCCTTGAATTGTGTGAATGATGGATCCGGATCGAATTATTGAACAACAAATAAGGCACCTCCCATATAATGCCCATATGCATAACTTTTATTTTTCCCCACCCAAACTCTTTTATCATCTGAGTTGGTAAGTGCAGTTTTTTCACTTTTTGCTAGTTATTTTAGTTTGTGGTATAGAAGAAATTTGATTAGTGTTATAAAAATCCAGGTATGACTGATGTTTTATGTCACTACTAAGGTTACTCCTTTAGCTTTTTTTGTATCGTCATCACCTAACAAACTATAACACATTGGCCCAAGAACAACCCACTTCTTATATTTAAGACCTTTATTCTCATCTTTGAACTTTCTAATGACAGAATCAAGGTTCCTACTGTATAATAGATGACTAGAGTCGTAATTAGATGTGTCTTGTAAATTATCTCGGATCATGGCTGGTAAAAAACATCAAGCTTATAATATCATCTGCAACGATAATAATTTTACAGTTGAATTCGTTACGATATTTTTTTTTGACTCCTTATACTGCAGTTGATACATTCTAAGTTTCGATAACTCCAGTACAGTTTCGCCAATGTAACTGGGTCTATCTAAACAACTAGCTTCCTTATTTAGCAAGACATTGTCAATTTCATAAGTCATTTTAAACTTTGGTTTAGATGTATATGTAATTAGCCTAGAAGCCAAATTACATAGCCGCAAATTCAGGCGATTTTTCAGATTCTCTATGGTTTTGCCGTAGAGACTATTATTTAATAACTTATAATAATTTTTATCCGAAGCATTACTCGATTCTACCCTAAGGAGGAGTCACAATCTTAGACCAATATTTAAATATCAAGTTCTTAACGGAAGGTAAACTATACAAAGTTGTACCTAGTCGGTATTTTTCACATAATGCGAGAGCACGTTGCGAGAGCTGATGCCGATCCTCCTTTGTATTTCATATCTTTACGACATGTAGGTCATTTAGCTGTCTCTGTGGTAATGTCATTGTCGAAATAGCTCCAAACGCTGGATTTTTTCGAATTGATTTTTGATGGTTGCTAAAATATTTTATAAATATATTAATTTCAACTATACACATATATATATATATATAATATATTGATATTTTGATTTAAGTTTATATTAATAACAAATAACATTTTTTTATAAAATTGGTATAAATGAATTTTTAATTTTACAAAACACTTATAACAATGCAATACACGTAATATTAATTACCTGAAATACATGTTGATTGCGATTATGGACACGGGTTGCCAAATCACTTTAATTTCATTCATGTCAGCAAAACACAACATTCAAACGCAACGTGAAATTAACGACTGATTTTTGTAGTTTATATATGTTTGCGTCGTCGTAGAAAAATATAACATTAGATGACCCTTTCCCAAAAAAAAGTACCTGAACGAACATTTCTGCGGAACTGAAGACATATTTTGTGTTTCTTAGAAACGGAGCCACAGCATAGAAGTGTTTCTTAGAAACGGCACTTTTGTTGACGCTGTTTCTATTTTGAATGTAATTCTCGAGTTGAGCGCTTAATTTATAACTGTTTGAATAAAAACTGAATATTCTTTATATTTAATTAAATAATTGAAAAAACCGGTTAACCGTGTAAAATAACCCGGTTTACGGTTTGTTTAAAACCTCCGATTAACAGGCTAACCGGTTTAGATGCTCTAGTCCCAACTTACGGAACAGTACCGTTAATGGATTATCTAAACTGTGTGGTAAATAACGTCTTGGAGTTGACAAATCTTTCAATAATATATGTTGGTTTTCGTTGACTACGTTTCAAATTTGAATTTTATTTAATATTATCCTAATTTAAATTTATTTTTGCAAATTTTTGTTGTGGTGCCCTTTAGAATAATTAAATAATAAAATTATTATTAATATGACTAAATAATTCGGAGAAACAAATGAGTATGATAATAAAAATTGGAAAAAAATAACAAAATCAATTTGTGAGGTGTTTTAGTTGAGAATTAAACATTACAATGATTTATTAAGATATTTTTTAAATAAATAAGTTTTTTTAAAAGTTCTATTAGTAAATAATTTTTAAATAAATATATTTTAAATATCGAAATTTTAATAAATAGTTTTGAAAATATTTTATTCAAAGCTGAAAATTTGTTTGAAAATTATACAAATATTTCATTAAATAAATACTTGGAATTATGACGTTTTCTTATGAACCTGATTTAACAAATAATTTAGAAGATGTTCTAACAGCTTCTAATACCATTAATTAAGTAATAAATAAACAGAATGGATATGGTTAATTAATAAGTGCAAATTGAAAATTGAAGTTAAAATCTATCACGCTAATTGTTTTATTTAGACAGATTGTCCGACGACTAACTATAGAATTATGATCAATTTCATAACAAAAATTTGTAAGTTTAAACTCAATATCATTTTAATTACAATTGTAGACGTCATCCTGCCAGTCGCATATATTTAATTTGGTCGCTATTTAACAAAAAAAAATATTCAATGGTTATTTTTCAAAAAATTGTAAAAAAATTAATAAGAATGGTATTAAGTTATATGAAAGGTATTAGTGTAATGAGGGCATAAACAAAATATGCACGGACAATAAATGCGCAATTAAATCGATATCGAATGGTGAATTAAGTATTTATAGTTAAGTTCTAGAAAGATATATGGACTGGCTGGAGATATTTCCTTTTTTTCTGTGCCTTTGTTGATTGAAGTTAAAAACTAAAACACTAATTGTTTTTATTTAGACAGATTGTCTGAGATAATGTAATGGACGACTAACTATAGAATTATGATCAATGTCATAATAAAATTTTGTAAGTTTAAAACAATATAATTTTAATTGCAATTGTAGACGTCATCATATATTCAATTTGGTTGCTATTTAAAACATGAATTATTCAAAAAATATTTTTCAAAATAAATTGATATAGAATAGTGAAATAAGTATTTATAGTTAGATTCTAGAAAAAGTATATAATTATTAATAAAGAATTTCTTTTTTAATCTGCGCATTTATTGTGGTAAACATATAATAATAAGTGATTCCCTTTATCTGAATTTCAGACTATAGACCAATATTATGATTTTCTCACGAGTCGGAGGGCTTGTCAAAAAAATCGTAAGATTCGAGGATTCCTATAGGATTTGGAGTGCACATATTTATCTACTATCACAATTACAAAGATTCTTCTTATTTTCTTTAAAACAAGTAATGCATTAATTTTTTATCTTCTCGCTAAAAGTTCCATTGCTAACTTCTTCTTCAAAAAGATTCTTTTTAAATGTCTGCTCATGTATTATCATACATGAACCCATTTGCAATCTCTCAAAACCTTTTTACAAATTTCTAAAAGAGAGATCTATTTTATGACAAATAGTAATTTTATCTACTGGTAGAATATTATAGTTTTTTCAAAATATTCTGGTGTAATCAAATCAGTAAGTAGTTAGTTGACCACTGCAGCGCGACAATCAGTAACCCCCCTCTACATAAATTCGTTTTTAAAAAATTGCTGCAAAGGGCCAATTGCTATGTAATGAAATGAGACTGCCAGATCGTCGCGCAGCTGTAATTAGCTGTGTAATGGAAGTTTTTTAATTACATCTGTTGAGTTAATGGGTTGGTGATAAATTTAAAATTCTTACTCTGACTCCAAGCGTGTCTTTGACTGATCCACAAATAACACTTGACAACAGAAATCTTTATTGGTAATCACAAATAACTTTCACTTTACACTGACAATCAATTCAACACTCTGCTTGGTGACTATACAATGCTTATTACAACACTCAGTGAGGAATAGCACTTGTGTATAACACCGGATTGAAAGATCACTAATTACTGATTGGTTTATCAATTGGGACTTTGAGCTGGTTGTTTTCTTTGACCTTCTTCACAACTTTTTTTCAAATAATCAAGTAACTTCTTTTCGTTTAATTTTTCAACTAATTCTTTTCTTCAAATCTTCTCTAACAATCATTCTTCACAATTATTTTCTTTAATTTATACCAGAGTGGCGCAGCATCCTCGCTCCAGCATGCGACTTATTCTGCTACAAATGGGCAAATGCTTGTTTTCATTCGCAACACTACAATGAAGAGTCCTTCAATGAACTGTTTACCTCACTTAACAATATAAAATGTAAGAAGCAATGAAGTGTTTAAAGACCATTGGTCAGTCGAGGAGTCATTAATTGACATTCCCAGATCTAAACAAATTGCTGAACGGGCTGTAAAACTGATGGAGGAACTTCATGCGAAATCGAGAAAAATTGAATTTTTGAAACAGGTTCATAGGAAAAAATATTTTTAAAACATTTCTTGTACATTTTGTACAGATTACTAACTGTTTTGTACCTTATTTCTTAATAAAAGTTGCTTAGTTATTACTATTACTCTTTTGAATAAAGCTAAAAAAACATGTCCATGTTTTGAAAAAAATTATTTTTTCACTTTCTTCTTCCAAAAAGAAGGGGATCATTTTTAGAAAAATAAAAAATGCAATTTATATTCTTAAATTACACATAAACTTTCGTCGATTGCAAGTGGTTTCATAAAGAATTTCTTTGTTATTACTCTAATAAGAGGTTCTCTATACAATCCTCGCTATAAAAGCCTTTGCTACAGTGACCCATAGGGTATTTCACACTATATTCAGGGGTCTGAATAAATTATAATTACACAAGATCCCAGCCTCGTTAAAAATGCCATGGTATTTTAAGGGCCCAGAATTTTTTCAAAGCAAAATTCGACTGTCACTAAAAAGCCAAGGTATTTTATGGCCAAGAAATATTTTTTTACATGAAATATGATCCTCCTTTAAAAAGCCAAGATATTTTTAAGGTCCCGGGATTTTTTTGTATTGAATTTGTTTGATGACAGAGCCAGAGTCATCGAAAATTTTGAGCTCACAAAATATTATAGAACAGGAACTAACAAATACAGAGTCAATTTTTATGCGGAATGCAGATAAAGAAAAATGGCAGAAGCAGATAATCCAATCCAATCATTCCAATTCAATCCCAATATTAAATCTATTCAATAAACAATTTGATTGTATTAATCGTGTTAACTTATATATAATATGTGATGAACAATTTATTGTAAATATCTTATTTATTGACGGTTTATTTATTTTGTGCTATGTACAATTATCGGCGAACACTTAATTATAAATATATTGTAAAGGGGAAATTTTCTTTTAAATTTATGCGCGCATGAAAAATAATATAAATAGTGACCCAAAATCAGTAATGGTCGCCCAAACATTTTACTGTTTCTACTGTAAACTAAAAGGGAAGATCCTTATTAGTTTTTAAGCTAGAACAGAACAAAAACAGGAACGTTCAAAGCTTCACAAGCAACATAACACGCATATACAACAGATAACACACACCTTCCTTTGCATTAATTATTGTATGGCATTTACGTGGTTGACCCAGATAAATTTGTTTGCAAGCAAAATGTAACGGCCCCTAATGTGCGTAAATACTTGTTTACAGAAGGAGAAACAGAGTCAGGCTTGCTTACAGGCATGTCATAATAGTACGAAATGCCTAATAGTACGTAACTATAAAGTTGAGTATTATCACCACTCACTAAGATCCAATTCGATTTTCTATCTACGCGGTCCTATTGGTCGGAGCCCTTTTGCCAAGGGCCGTTTTTCGACATGGCCGTTTTGTCCCAGGCCTTTTGACGGGGTACCGATGTATTAACTGTACTTTGTTTTTATTAAATATCTTTTGTTCGGTTTCATTTTTATAAATCATGTTTGTTTCATAGCTCATACTTTAAAAGTTAAAATATTTCTAGTTTTACTAATGATTGTTCTAATAAAAATTGATTAGTAATTTTTCCACTTCCCTTCTTCTCAAATCTAAAATCTAGCACTTGCAGTCATTTTATTAAACTAAAAGTTTAATGTGGTACTTAAATCTTAAAAGGATAACGAACCCTGAATTAAAATATATATAATATATATCTGTCCCAGCGGGCCCATAGTTTTAAAGTCGATTGAAAAAATCAATAAAGTTCC
>CAUHTR010007490.1:136088-156066 GCA_959609185.1 Schmidtea polychroa | reverse complement strand
TATTATTATTATTATTATTATTATTATTATTATTATTATTATTATTATTATTATTATTATTATTATTATTATTATTATTAGTAGTAGTAGTAGTAGTAGTAGTAGTAGTAGTAGTAGTAGTAGTAGTAGTAGTGGTAGTAGTAGTATAAAGTGATGATTACTTGGTAGCAGCATTAATTAAATTTTAAAACAATTAAATATATTATTCGCAGCAAATGGCTTAAATTATCATTTAATTGTTTTAAAAAATTATTATTACTCGCGAAATACTAGTTGAAGAATTCAAAAATATATCTTTTAAAAATATTGGATGTAAAAATAATTTTTAAATTTTAGATGCTTCACATATTATGCAATAAATCTAGAACACTTCTGGCTCTAAGTTTTGATCCTGTAGGCTGTTTTACTTGTAATTGATGTAATGCCACATATATTGGAGTGATTACCCGTTATCTCTGTTCAAAAACATAATTTATTAGGCGGAAACGATGATATTAATTAGCATAATAAAATATGCAAATTGAATATAGGTTTTCGTAATTTTAAAGTATTCTTTAATGATTTTGAAAACTATTGGGAGAGTATCACTTATGATAAAATCATTAATAAAAAAATTAATTTACTAAATTCAATATTTAAGTTCATTTTGAGAGTTTAAAATCGTCTTGAAATAATAAAAATAAATAAAATAATAGTTCGGCCAGATGGCCAAGAAGATATTCACATGAGTTCCAAATGAGATCCAGACATTTACAACTTTCTCGAATTATATCTCTTGATTTCATTTGATTTAATTGAAAGTGTTTTATTATTTTGTTTCAATAGTAATATTAACAGTTTCCGATTGTATTTTATTTGTATAATCTATATTTGGTGGTCAGATTTAAACTCATAGAAAATCCTACGGCACTTATTTCCGTTCAGTTTAATCAATCACCTTTCCTCAATATCTACAATCCCAGATTTCGATTTTAATTCTTTTAATTAATTCCATATATTATTTATGTTTATTTTTATTTTATTTACTTAGAATTAGCAATTTTATAAAATTGTCATTTTTTTAATATTCATTCCAATTTAATTTATTTATATTAAATTCTAAATATTTTTAATTGCAATTTTTCACTTTGACTGTTTACATATTTGATTACAAAAATGAATTAAAAATAATAATAAGATGCGAGACACGTAATTTTAAAATGTCTTTTTTGTCAATATTATGTAGACAAAGAAAGAGACCATCCATAAAGTTAAAAAAATGAAAAATGAAAGTCTATTCCATCTTATTCATTGAACACAGATATCTTATAATTTTATTTTTTTCAAAGTCTTTATTTCAAGAAATGCAACTGTATTCGAGAATTCCAATAAAGAAAATCCACAAAATTATCTTGTCTTTAAACTTTGCATGGCAATTTATTACAATCCTTTTCCAGTTTTCTCACAAAATAAATGTTAATTTATCAATCCATAACAAAATTAATTATGTTTTAATTGATTTTTGATTGATTCATAACATCTTTCCACTAGACCAGTGTTTCCCAAACTTTTGGTACTGTGTACCACCTTGATCATTTTCATTATATAATGTACCCTTTTGCTTTAAAATTTTATATAATGATTAAATTTTTTTATAATGATGGCAAAGAGCATTTCATATGCTTATTTTCCAAGAAACCATCTGAAGATATTTCTAATAAGCTTTCTTCTTCTGTATATGATAATCCTTCTGGCATCGATATTATATTAATATCAAATAGATATCTTATCCATTCTATAATTTTCTTTAAATCAGGGAAATATTTTTCGAGACCAACTTGCAAATTCTCCAAATGCTGAGCTATACAGCTCATAATATCATCATCAATTGTATTATCAGAATTAATTATAAAATCATGAAGAGATGAAAATGAATACACTTCTTTATTAAGAATTCGTCTTTGCCAAAGCTTTAATGTTTCTATAGTAGCTTTTACTTTATTGTGAACCTGAAATATTGAAACTTCTTTGCCTTGCAAAGATAGATTGAGACAATTTAAAACAGAAAATATATCTGCTAAGTATGCCAATTTACAAAGCCATTTCAGATATTTAGATAATAGAAGATTGAAAAGACCTGCGTACCCCCAAAAAATCCATCGCGTAGCCCGGTTTCGGAAACACTGCACTAGACCCTTAATTTGATTAATTTATATAATTTTTTTGTAATAAAATAATATAAATTAGTAAAAATAAATTGTTTTAATTTTAAAAAAAAATAATGAGATGAAAAATTGAAATATATTACATTTTAACATTATACAAGTCGAGCGGTTTTGAATTACTAGTTAGCATTCAACCCATTCTCAGGGGTCTGTAAATTTATAAAAAATTCTTTTACCTTAGTGGTTATAAAATTTCTAATATATTTGTAGAAATAGAAAAAAATCATTAATCATGTAAAATATTTAATTGTGGTTTTAAAATTTTAGGTGAATATTCACAAGCATCATCAAAGAAGATACAATAATTCATCAAATATGTCACAGAAAAATCTCGTCTTGTCATTATTAATAACAGGTTTTTTTATTTTAGATTTATATTTTTTTATAATTAATTTCACGTTATAAAATTAAATAGTACTACATTTGAAATAATGTTATTTTAAATATAATTCGAGACATTACCTGTTTTTATTAATTTAACATCTCGTTTGATTTAATATTCCTTTAAGGGATTTGAAAAATAAAAAATATATAAATGACATATTGGACTTGGTCGAAGATTATAGAGTAGGTCCTATCAACTATATGAAAGATGTCAAAATTAAAGAGAGGCAGGAAAGAGATTCAATTACCCGATACTAATAAAAAAAAACACAGGGTAAGAACTGGCTCACATAGATATTTTTGTATTTATGATAAACAACTTTAGATATAGAAGAGAAATTTTAAGTAAACAAAGTTTAAAATAAGAAATTAATCTTGAAGACGTGAGTTACAAATCTACAGTAGTCCATTTTTGACAGTTTCGAAAGACGAGTTATGCAAATAAGTGTAAAATTAATTAATATTTAAAAACAAAATTGATTAAAAATCAAAAATTGTAAAACTAATATTTTCATGGAGCAAGTTAAAACAAGTGGAAAATAAATGAATTTAGGCGGAATCAATAATTTGAAATTTACGAAGATATAATTACAAAAATATAAATTAATTAATTAATCAAAATTTTGTTGACGACATAAATGATTTCTATTTGAAAAACAACATCTCTGAATTTGACCGACACGATAACAGTATGTCAGAAAATGGAACTATAATAAAATTTTGATCTATTTGTTTATTGATACCAATAAAATATGAGAGTATTGTTAATCTAGCATGGAGAACCAGAGTGATTAATGTGAACATGAGGTACAGAAGCAGAGTTAGCGGTTGTGGTCCAAGGAAATGTTAAGGAGCAACAGTTAGATAATGTTAAGACAAAAGTGTAGTGTTTAAAAAATCATTCTACCAAAATCTTCGGAAACCCAACACTATAATGCATATAAATTTTTTTCATTAATATTTTATAACTTAATCTCATTTAAATAAAATGTCAAAATAGTAAGATAAAAATATTAAATGTAAACGGAAAATTTAGCAAGTAGGAATAAAACTACAAGACTTCCAAAAAATATTTTTATTATAATGACATTTTGGCTGATCTTCTATGATTGTTTCATTTGTGCGTCCATTTTTTCTTCTTTCTTCTTGACATTTTTGAATCTTCTCTCTATCTTTTTCTGGATATTTAAACAAAATTTATGATATAATATAAGACTATAAATCAGTATTATATCGATGTTTTTTGATACTCACGAATTTTCCGCACTGCCTTTTTCAAGTGAAATTCACGATATATTACTGATTTATAGTCTTAAAGTTCTCTTTTTAATAAATTCAATGGAAAAAATAATCAGTGGTGAAATTGGAAAAAAAAGTTCTTATAATATATAATATATAAATTAAAATTTATAAATCAGAGGCACTATAGAAAATATTATAAAATTCCCACTATTAAACTATGCAAAATGACTTTTAAAATTAAAATTAATTCTTTTAATTAATTCTTTTTAAATTAATTCTTTTTGAAATACATTATAACTTGTTAAAATGTTTTAATAGAACATTGAGTTGAGACGTGGTTAACACTAGAATTAATAATTCAAACAGTTTCCAAAGTAGAGCATGAGATACTTGGTTCCGTTTGAATACTATACAGCCACAGAAGCAAGTTTAAAAAACGAGAAAGATTTTAATTCATGAACGTGCAAGGAGAGACTGAAATCTTAGCTGGTATACGCTATTTCTACAACTCTCAGTTTTAGTCTATTTATTTGTTTAGGTTAAAATTTTGTTTCAATGGCTAATAGTATTTAATTTTTTTTCACGTATAATGTGTTTATTAAAAAAAATTAGTGATGAAAAATTTAATTTTAAATTAAAATTAATTACATATAATTAATTATAATTAAAATTAATTTAATTAAAAATTAAACTTCTGTAGTGGCACAAAGCTTTGGAAATTTTGAACTTTGACTTCACTTACTAAATTAAAAAGTTTAAGGTAAGTAACAATTTTCTGTAAATATATTAATCATTCAACATAATCACGATTGGAAATGTAAGGAGACATGACACAATTTAAGATAAAGTAGAAAACATTTAGAATAATTACATATTATAATTATATTACTAATTTGTTAGGAATTTTTCTAAATAACAATTAATGAATAAGCAAGAATTTCAATATAAAATCATATATGCAAACAACATACAACATTAATTTTATTTGAAAATTCAAGCTTTACATTAAACACATTGGACTATTTAATTTGTAAAATTGTAGTTTTTATCTATCATTTAATATATTTTTTTAATGTTTAGTAAAGCATGATATTAAGCTTTTTATCTCTGAATTAGTTAACTATTGACATTGTACAACTCTGAATCATGAAAGTCGTATGAATTTTATATATGTATTTTCTTGCATTCATAAGCTGTGGCTTATAATAAGCATTTTACAGTCCGTTACACAGCTATATTCTGAATGAACATGAAAGTGAAAGAAAATTGAGCATAGTATTGACACAGACAAAAAAAGAGTCGGAATTGATTCATAATATCAGTGATAAAATAAAAGTGAAAATAAAAACATGAGATATATTGTGTCTTGTTTTTACAATATTAACTTCCTTAAAATTTAGAAACATTAAAAATAATGAGATATACTTAATTACAACTTACAGCTTCTTTGTAAAAGTCAAATTAATCTAAAACAAACAATTATAACAATTAATGTTGAAATTCAGATTCGGATTTTTTTACTATATTAAATACTATATTAATAATTATAATTATGACTATTATTTGTTTTAATTAATACAATTATGATCATTATTATTTTCATTTATTTGTTGTTCTTTACTTTTATTTCTAGCAATTTATAAAATTAAACTGCTATTCTTTACAAATTGTTAGATTTAAATATCTTTTTTATATTTGATATAATATTTATAATTAGTTTTATATTAAATTATATAATCATTTTTATGAAGGAAATTAAACATAGAAATCAATAAATTATTAATATTTGTTTTAATAATTTAGCCGCCTATATGATATCTTGGACACCTTACGCTATTTGTTCTTTTCAAACATTTATCAACAAGCCTTTATCAAATCTATTAAAAAATCTGGCAGAATTATGCGCAAAATCGTCATACATTTGGGATTCTTTGATCTATTGTTGGACTTTATCAGAAATTAATAATCTCCTATTCAAATATTGCTGCTTGCCGTTTAAAAGGATTCGGGAAGGCAAAATGTTTTCAACGATTGATCAGTCGATGGAGAATTCAGAGATTTTGAGCCCGGTTTCAAAGAAAATCAAATTGGTAAAGCCGTTGTTATTTCCTCCCTCCGCTAACAGTACGATAAAACGCATTTCAGAAACATTTGTTTAGCAGTTATCAATTTATGTTATGGCTCATTTTGTTTTAATTACAAAAAATTAGTTACTTTCAAAACTTTGGTATCTTTTTCAATATTTGAAATTTATAGATTGTTTTATTTATTTTCCGTGCAGAATTAATATTTTCTTTCAATATCCCAATGTCAATCAAATTTAAAACTTTATTTATTCTTTCAACTACAATTATTTCATCAGTATTTGACGTTGCAAACAGCGTCATGGATTTACGATATATTCGTCTTTTATAGTGATATTTACATTCGCATTTCACGTTAAAAGATTAAATTTGTCCGTAACCTATCTAGATTGAATCATAGATTTTCGTATAAAATGTTTTAGGCTGGGTTGAATAATGTAGTATTTTTTTCTGGCTCTTATAAAATTTGTATCTCACAAACATTTATTTTTCGAGTTTTGTTTGCATCATAACTCAACCATAGCATAGCAACAATATGCGTCATTTCTAGGAGAAAAAGAACATATTTTTTTCTTTATTTTTGTCAATTGTTAAGTTTATTAAAAGAATGTGGGCAGATTGAAACAAGTTGTGGTCAATGGAGCATGACCACTAAAAAATGTGGTAAATGACGAAGCCATTAACATAGAACTTTTTAACAATATTAAATTGTATCCTTAAAAAGAGACAATTCATCGAACAATTAAACAAAAAATCTATTATATTCTACTTTGTTTATTTGTTTACATATAAACATTTTATAAATAAAACTTGTACATGTCTAATTGCTAGTGCTTGTATTTTAATCATTTATGATAATGTACAACTCTTCGTTCGTGAACTGCATATTAATATAAGTTATTTAAATAATGCCCTAATAAAAATAAGGTTAATTTGTGTTATTAAAGAAAATTCTGTAAAATTAAACAGACGACACGATTCAATGAAAAAATATAATAAAATCATAGAAATTTTATTCTATTTCAAATTTTTTTATGAATTTAAAAGACGTAAAAAAAGACAAGTAAATGTTTGTTAAGCGAAATTTTTGTTAAGATTGAAAAGGATTATTTCTAATAAAAAATATTTAGCAGCAATGGCTTATCTTGTCATTTATGTGTTTAAAATTTAATTTATGCTGCTACCAAAATTCCATAATTTTATTTATTTATTAAGTATTTAATATTAATTTTATGTTTTAACATTTTTAAAATTAATATTTGTTAAATAATTTGCTAAAAATAACACGGCAGATGGTAAAAAAGATAAAAAATCAAAAATACCAAGAATGTGGTGTACAAAAAAATATTTAATAAATAAGAAAAATCTGATCAACATGATTATTATGCATTATTATAAACAATTTTTTTTAAAAATGGATCCATTTTTAGGCTCATCTTTATCTGGTTTCATATACGTTCATTCAGTTTGACTTATACGTGTAACTCACCGAAGAACACAGGACTTTTTAAAGTATGGATTCGTAAATCCGTATTTTAACTAACTAAAACAATAATGAAATAAAATGTAAACAAGTATTTACATTAATTGCATTTTATATTTTGAAGACAATTATTTAAAAATACTTGATTTATTTTCTTATAAATATTTAACATTTTGAAAATTAAGTGTTATTTTCCAAAGTCCAAAACACTTTGACTCCCCTATGTATACGCATTATGTGTATTCAGAGATATTAATTGCAAGTGCGCATTTCAACAGTCGATCCTCAAATGTTTTAAGACCATTTCTGCTGTAAATTTTAAACTTATCATCTTTTCGGATTTTATGGTGGTTTGTAAATTTTGAAGTCCTTTGAAAAACTATTCAAAATTTAGAAGCAAATCCATCTAAAATAATTTTAAGCTCTCTGCATTGTAAATTTCCGTCATCGAACCGCTATCTCAATGTCATTCAGCGAATCTCTAGACCTAATTGCTTTCAATATTATACAGGGTTTTCTTAAATGTTTCATCATCTTTATCAAAATGTTTAATCATTAAATTAAATAATTTTGCCATGAGATCAGAATTTTATAAGACCAATATTTGGGTCACAAAAGATTATAGCTATCGTAATAAAAAAACATAATTTTTTCAATTGAAAAATATAAAATAATATTTTTTTAAATGTAAAATTAAACTAAATACTGCTCGTTTTGAGCGTGTGATGAGTTGTGTTGTTACTCTAAATGGCATGAAATAAAGTTGAAAAGTTTATTTATAATACATTTATAATACATATTTATAATTATTTATATGATTATTTATTTCTACTTTAAGTTTAATTTTACATTTAAAAAAAATATTATTTCATATTTTTCATTTTAAAAAATTATGTTTTTTATTACGATAGCTATAATCCTTTGTGACCCAAATATTGGTCTTATAAAATTTCGATCTCATGACAAAATTATTTAATTTAATGATTAAACATTTTGATAAAAAAAATGAAACATTTAGGAAAACCATGTAATTTGCAGAAACATACCATATGCAATAATGGGTATTCTTAATAATTATTATTTAAAATGAGATCTTTTATAAGGAAAAATTAGGAAATATTAGGAAAAATTTATTAATAATATACTATAATCATTATAATCCGTTTCTTAGGACAGCAAGCTCTTATTACTTAGTTTTTACACTTTACAGCGATTTAATACGTAAAAGCTGAGAAAATTTTAAAATAAAGCAACAACATTATCAGACATTTGTAGAATATGTCAGTAAGCATTATAATTATTTATTAAGTTGCAAGGGGAGTAGGATGTGAGCATTAAGCTTCAAGCCAAATATCCTAGGAAATAATGCCCTATTTCACGACTAATTTTTAAATATTTGTTTAAATTGAAAAGTTCTATTAAAATTTTTAATTTTATTTTACATTTTTAAATTTTTACTAAAATCTTTCTCTTGATAATATAGCTTAATAAACTTATCTCACTAAATAGCCTAAAAATAAATTCTAAATAAAAGAAAATCACTAGGAAATTTATAGCCTCTGCCTTTTTAAATAGAAAATTTTGGTCGAATAAGATTTGAACACAATTTTATTGTTTTAAAAATATTTGTAATTAATTTTAATAGTAAATTTAAATTCAGTGAGATTTGAACATGGACTAAACATGTGCGTAAGAGAAACCAGAATGAGGACCAACAAACACAACTAGGACTAAAAAGCCTTAGAAAATCTATTTAGAAGTAAAGAACTAAATTTTGAAATAGAGTCGAAATCAAAAGAGTCCGAAGAAATGCTAAAACCAGACATAGTCGTCAGAATAAATTATAAAATAATGATTATCGACATTAAATGCCCATTCGACGACATCACAACCATCGAAGCCTCAAGAACAAGAAACAATAATAAATATAGTAAACTGGCTCAAGACAATCAAGAAGATATCTGGTTACATACAACAGTAGATACATTCGTTGTTTGCTCACTGGGTACCTGGGATAAAAGAAACAATGAAATCCTAAGAAAACTAGGTTTTAAATATGATGAATACCAAACAACCAAGGTCAAAATCATTGAAAGAGTAATCAAGGGCTCACGGAAGACCTACATAAATTACCGAGGCTTCCACCAATAAAGAAAAAGAAAGTGTCACGATGATGCCAGCATCGCAAAAATGGCACACTAGAAAATTCATTGCCCCATATAATAGCTCTCTACTATATTTTTTTAATAATGCTTTTGTATTTTTCATTAATAAAAGATTTGACCTTTGTCGCGTGTGATTTGTATACACATGTCAATTGAATAATCACTGAAATTTTATGAAGATAAATTAATATATTTAAATAAGTTAATTTAGTCTCAAATATTTTGAATAAGTTGGTCAAAGAAAATTTTAATAAAAAATTTAGAGTGAAAAGATATTAGAACATTGAGAATAGTCAATAAATGAATCCAGGATGATTGGTCAACGGACGGTTGATCATGGACGATTGGTTAAGTGGATAGTTGATCATAAATGTTATTGTTATAGATATTAAGATCGCTATAATAAACAACAATACAATGCAGTTGGATATGGAAGAGCAAATGTACTACTATATCTTCGCATTATTGCACATTTGTCTCGTAATTAATTTGACTATATTAAAATGTTTACAGTTCGATAAATTAGTTTTTAAATAATATATATTTATGACCAATCGATCATGATCAACCGTCCGTTGACCAATCGTCCTTTGACTAATCGTTCTTAATGGTCTGAATGGTATATTAATATTTAAAAAATGTTCAATAAGTTAATGTATGAATTTGAATGTTGAAATCGGATTAAAAGCTTAATACGTTAATTTGAATAGAAACCGATAAATGTAACATAAAAGGCTCTAAGTCGGTATGATTCTGCTTTAGTTTCCTCTAAGTTAGCTATTAATTTTACGGAGAAAAAAAACTAGCAGAGGCTAATACTGCAATATGTTTCGAATTATTGAAAAATATATCAAAACGTGTTGAGAATCGTTTACATCACAATTGAATGACAATTTTAAATTGTTTAAAATGTTCATAAAATTTTGTTACTATTATTTTATTTGGTTAATTCTCAATTATTTTTAATTCTATCGTCTATAAAAAATAAAGTCAAAAAAATATTAATTATTATTATTAATAAAATACACAGAAAAACATAAATTAAAAACAAAAATATTATTAACACTTTTACAACTTTCAATTACAACTTTTAAGAAAAGCAAAAAAACAAAATAAATAGTATATATAATAAGAGATGTTTAATTATAACAACCCATAAAATCTGCTTTTAAGAATTGCTTAAAGATCGCAACGTAACTTAGTAAGGTAAATTACGAGCATACAGTTTACATAACTTAGTTCAGGTAATGGCAAATAGTTATTTAAATATTTATTTGTTATTAAATAAATTATCTTGAAATAGTGTTTTTCTTATTATTTATAAAATACAAAATTGAGTAAAATCTTCAAACTCAATACTTACAAAATTTATCTATTATCAAAAATTAATTAAAAATAAATTAAATCGTTAAAAAAACAGATAATAGGTGATTTACTAATAAAAAAATTAATAATGAAAATATTTTTCAAATTAAAAAAACGTAAATCAAAATTGTTAATTTTTAATTCACTTTTTAAATATATTTTTTAAATAAATTTTAAAACTTTTAAAAGAAAATATTGTTTTAAAAGAATTCTATCTTGAATTTATAACAATATTTTCTTTTAAAAGCTCTAAAATTTATTTAAAATATATATTTAAAAAGTGAACTCTATAAATTATTTATAATATAATTATTTAGAGGGAAATATTGAAGATATAATTTCTTTGCGTGATTGTATTATTTGAATTTCTATAATTATATTAGTAATTAATATTAAAATAATACTTAAAATTAATAAGTTTTTAATTCTTGTATTTTATTAATTATATTTTATTTATTTAAAAAGTATATTAATTATATTAGTGACGACAATACTAATGGAAAATAAGTCCATGAAATTTTGAAAAAGCAATAATTTTGGATTTTATTTTTATTAAATCTTTCACAATATTAGTTTTTATTTGTATATAAAATTAAGCACTTTGTTGTACTGAAGACCAGGTCATTATTTGTTTTCAGATTTCCTTTATATCAAAAGAAGAGACGATAATTATCATGAATAAATGACAGCAACTATTATATGTTCAACTTAGTGTATAAAATAACGAATCGTTTATGAACAATGTTATGCATTTCATTTATGTTCTTAAGTGTTCTTCACTCTTATTTTCCTTTCATCTTAATATAATTCTTTTTTTTGAACTAGGCAAAATATATACAGCAAGAATTATAATTATCTCATGCGGGAAACTTAAAGAATGCTATGAATCTTTTAATTAAAATTTCCAAATGCGATGAAACACAGAAAGATCAAATGACTGGAGAAGATGATGACTATTAAATGAGGCCTATTATATAATTAATGTTTGTTTAAATATTAATGTTTGAAAATAATGTTTGAATATATTACTTTTAAACAAGGTCAATTTTTTAAAACAAAAGGATTAATTCCAACGACTATTCTGTAAAAATAACAATGCACATACGTTATAAAAGTGTTGTTTGAGATTTCATCTATTCCGTTAATATTGTCAGAAGATACTTTTGATCTATTTTGACTCTATTTTTAACTGACAGTGTCTAACATGTCGTTCCCAACATTGACTGATCGAAATCAATTCTTTATGTCTTAGCAAAATAGCATTAAAATCGCTATTTGGAAAAATACATTCTGTGAATTATGTAAATTTTACGTTATGGTTAATTCATATATATTAATAAAACCTAATAAAACCCAATAACTCACATACTATTAAATATGTTTTCCAGGGGTGGGCAAGCTGCGGCCTCAGCAGCCTTATCGAAATAAATCTTAATTTATATGAAAAACATGAATTTTGATGATTTACAAATAAAAATACTTGTAACTACTAAACTGTATATATCGTACTGTACAAGCATCCCACCGAGTACAAAGAACGAAACATAAAATTCAATCATTCACAACCATAAATAGAAAACGTATGTAGACGAATAAATAAGATTATTGAGCACTCATTTGTGAAATGATGACTTATTTGCATCATATTTCGTACAGCTGCATTATTTAAATCAGGAGACTGGTCTTAAACATTGTTTTAATTACTAACTGTATACAAACAAAAGATTTTAAATGAAATTAATTAATGTTAAAATACTTTTTGACTGCGGCCCCATTTGGAGGCGACAAATTTCAATGTGGCCTATGGAAATAAAAAAGTTCTCCACCCTTGTGTTGTTCAAATAGATGTATGTATGCAAATATTTTAATTTCCGTTTAAAATTTTCTATTTATCAGAATATTCTCAATTTTATTTTAAATTATTGTCGTAATTTGATATATTATCAACTATTAAGTAACTGAAAACATTAAGTAAACTTTATTTTACCTCAAAATCATCATATTACTCCATATAGATTACTTTGAAACCACATGATTGACAAACAATTGTGCAGTATAAAATAACATTAGTTTAGATGTATTCAGAAATGTATTTAAAAGTTATTTTTATGGTGTAAATTAACCATTTAAGGTTAGAGTATTATGTAATCCTAAATGACAGTCTTTGATTATATATTTCGAACCTAATTAGATAAATTAATTATTCGTAAAAATGCTCGGATTCAATAAATTGCCAATGAAATTATATTATGTATGAATTTCAGACTTGAAGAATATTATTCATTCTTTCATGGCTGATGTGGATAAAATTCCATGTTGTAATGGAAAAATGAGAGTTTCTTACATACTCAATTAACAAAGTATATACTTTGTGGACTAATAATAATAGAATGTGTGAAATTTGTAATGTGAATATTGAATAATATCATTTATATATAGAAATAAATTATTTTACAAATTATATTTCTCAAAGCTATACTATTCGATAAAAATTGATATATTACGTTTTTCAATTATCTTAATGTTCCCGCTTTTGAAGATAATTATTACCATTTTCTCAACTATATTTCTCAACTCATAGTAACTCATTGCTAGTAGTATCCCATAGTAGAATAACCTTCTGAGAGCTTCTTTTGTCTGTAATTACTCCTTTTCTGGTAATAGAACCTTAGAAATAAAACCTATTGAGAGATAATTATATACATTTCTCACAATAGAAACTTGTTAGCAGAACCTAAAGAATAGGACATCATGTGAGATGATTTTATCCGTATGAAGCAAATATTCGGAAACTGACTAAAATCATCATGTTTTTAAAAATATCACCTTTATATCAAATAAATTACAAGTGTTTCTGTATCAAACATATAGTGTTGTATGATTTTATGGATTTTATATTAGATTTTTGTTGTTCTTGATTTTAAGTGACAAGTCTATTATTTATTTATTCTCCCGTGGAGGATGTTTCTAATGAAACGGGTCTCCTTACAAAACTAAGGGTTTTTTGGTACATACAATTGTTGAGGTTTCAAAAGTAAATTATTAAATTATATAGTTCAGATTAAAAGGAAAGCCGAAATTGAATGGCGGTCTAGCAGAGAAGCAATGGCAAAGAAAGATATGATAAAAATAGAACTACAAAAGGGTACAATCAGACATGAAATGGGAAAATGCGCAAACCTGAGGAAGTGGAATAAAGTGAAAAGTTATCGAAATTGAAGCTGGAAAACGGGAGATGGTAGATTAGGGGATGGTGAAGAAGACAGTAAGCAAGAATTTGTTAGAAAATGTGTAGAAAGGGTCATAAAACAGGCAAATGTGGAAAACGTAAAATATTAATTAATTAATTAATTGGCTAATGGGAAACCCGAGCTAATGGAAAGCCCGAGCCAATGGAGAACCCGAGCGATGAAGAAAACCCGAGAAACGAGGAATTCAGAGGGCAATTATCTAAACAACCGGATAAACGAGGGTAAACAAAAGAAGGGGAATTACGAAGAGGGTCAACAGAAATAGTCAATTAAAAAATGATAGCTAAAGAAGTCAAAACCAATTAGGTCAAAAATGGGGCAATTACAACGATTATGGGAGTATATAAGGAAACTCAAAATTCACATAATCGGCAATACCCTTAGGTAGGGAAGAAGAAACCGACATTAGGAGTTAAAGGAATAGAATAGAAGAGGAAAAGAATTATAGGAGAATTAGACAAGGAGCATCAAAGGAGATTGGATCAGAGAGTGGAACTAATTCAAAAGGTGAAACCTTAATTTTTTAATTGTACGAGGTTGAGACCTTCCAGAGCGGAGTCCGATCTGAAATTGTGTGAGAACTGTGATTAACCAACACTGTGATTAATTGTTGAGAGTTGTGAATTGTTATAAACCAAATATACGTTGGGAGTTTGCGTTTATTGATTTTGGAACACGTGGAGTCAGAGTAACCAACGGTTGATTTTGATATCATAAAACCCAACACAATATATATAGAAAAATAAAACAACAAAACCACATAAAATAAGACGAAATAAATTATCATTATTATCAGATCACATTATCGTTATCATATAAAGTTCACATTATAATAATCATCGTCAATCGATTGCCGCGGCTAGTTTTAATATTTATATTCTAATTATTTCCTATTGTGTAGTATTTTAGTTTAAAAAGTTTTCCTATCTTGATTTGACATGCTTCGGAACAATTTAGAACCATCTGTCGCTTTTTATGATGGTTTGAATATGTAGAAATATTTAAAAAATATATTTAAAAAATATTCGCGTTACTTCTGATTTTATTATCTTGTAATTAACAACTGGCAGTTATTTAAACATATTCAAATTATATATTTAAACAAAAACTATCACAAAATTATTTAAAATCTAATAATAAATCAAGAATCAAAAATTAGGTTTGAATTTCTTCATCTCAACCATTATATGGTGAATATTAACCAATTCGTTTTTCACGGGCATGTTTTTATAAGGAGATAGGTTCATGCAAGCTTGTAATCGTCTGTAATATTGGATCAGTTGAGATAGAACCGCCTGGGGATGTCATTATGCAATTATATACTGTGACATATTTATACCAATTTATACCTGGAATATTTGAGTTCCTATACAAAAATTTGAAAACGATGTCAAGATTTCACTGTTAATTTTCTCGATTGACGTTTTCCAATCAATATTAAATCCTTTAATGATTTTTTGAACTTTAGCTAAATTGGGGAAAAATATGTTAATTTTAAAAACAAAAAATAGATCAATAGTCTAAGACAGTGGTCTTCAAACTTCAAAATCTCGCGGAACCCTTATGTGAAATGATGCGTTACAATATAGATTTTCTTTAAGTTTTTTTAGGAAATTTTTATTTGTTTTTTTGGTGAGAAATGAAGCAATTTCTTTCAAATTATTGAATTTTTTTGGAACCCTTGAGGGGTTTCATGGAACCTGGGATTCTGCGGAACACAGTTTGAAGACCACTGGTCTAAGAGAAGAAATGAAAATAAAGGAAATTGATTAAAAAATCAATTGTGAAGATGAAAGATTTTATTCATAATTTGAATAATCAAAAATTTTTTTCAATTATATTCTAAATTGCTGTAAAAATTAGGAAAATATTAAGATTTATTGAATATATTGAACATATGTTTGTGTCCGCCCCACAGGCTATGATTATGATTATATACCCGTTTTCAATGAATATAATGTTTTGAAAAAATCAATAAGCTTATATTATATAAACACTCAAACCTAGCTGTCTGTTGATTTTTAACTTTGCAAATACATTTTCTACAGTGATGGTTGGTGTGTAAATCATTAAACTGACTCACCAATTTAATAAATTTCAATTAATTTTGGAATTATTTTGATATAATGCAAGTCAGATATATTTTTAATTATAATTAAATAATTAAATCAATCGCCAATAATGTATTTTTCTAAAATATTTCTAAAACAAATATACGAAATTCTAATGAATATTTAACTTAATTTTAACTCAAAAATAATTCTTACAATGATATTTCGTCATTTTCATAACAATAGTTTCTTTAAAAACTTCTTTTCTAAAAATTGTCTAAAATAGAGTTATTATAGAAACGTATCTCAGCGGTGCATTTCTATGAATCGAAAGTTTGCACGTGTTTTTTAGTATGTGTTGTGTTTGTGTGCAGTATTTAATTTTCTTCCACTTTTTAGATTTCGATAGTGTAAGATGTATCTCAATGTACTTTTCATAAGAACATCATCGTGAATGTAAAGTAAGTGTGTATGTTTCTATAATGTAAGATTATTGATTTTTTCACCAGTGTAATTGATAATGAATAATTGGACATTAAATAAAATCCAGTCAATTGCACTTTGTGTTGATTTTAATATTAACCGTAATTTTAGTGTTAAATTCTATGTAATTGAATAATTTATCTTCTTTTCATTTATTATAAATATTTTTATAGAATCTATAAATCTATAATATAGATTTTATGATAAAGGAAGTAATACATTTATATATTTATTTTAACATGGACAAAAACTTAAAATTTATCCTAAAATGGTTTGTTTCATACATTTAGGATAGAACCATTTAATGTGATTATTAATTTTATTATTATTAATTTTATTATTATTATTATTAATTTTATTATTATTATTATTAATTTTATTATTATTATTATTAATTTTATTATTATTATTAATTTTATTATTATTATTATTAATTTTATTATTAAATCACTTGAAAAGGGCAGTGCCGAAAATTTTTGAATATCAAAAAAGCATCGATATAATTACTGATTCATAGTCAAGTTTTTTAATAAATCCAATGTCAATTGAAAAGAAATCAGTGGTGAAAATTGAAAAAAGTTCTTATAGTAATAATAATAATATTAGTTGTATTTATTAAAAATTTGACTGAATGATTAAAGATATCGCTATTTTTTATATTCACGAATTTTCGGCAGTCTTTTTCAAGTGATTTTGAAAAAAAATAATAATAAAAATAATAAAATAATAATTTTAATAATAATAAGAATTGATAAGATTTCCCATTTGATAAAAATCCCAATTACCTTCTTCATTTGGTGTATATTCAGATTTTGGATTTTTGTTTTTATTGGATTCAGTTTCTTTTATGAAATTGATCAAAGAACCAAAATACGGGAGAAGAACTTCTTCAACGAATTCATTTATTTTATCGCCCATCAAATCTTTGAACTTCAATCCTTCAATGCAGTCTGAAACCTCACATTCCTTGTAAAGAAAATAAATAAAAAATATCGATTATATTCAATTCTTGTAGCATGTTGACTGTCACGTCAATCACATGGGACTGACTATAATGTTCATCTGTAGGCGGAATTAATATATCTTTCAGAATTATCATATAGGAATAATATCGTCAACTAAATATTTTTAAACAGCGTTAAATAATTAGATTTTGGCCTCAGGGCAAAATATGTAAAATATGTGTGACAGTCAATGTGTTAAGAATTATGGTTTGATTACAGCGAAAGGACATTATGTGCAATAGAGAAATTGAAAGGCAAATGATATATTGGATGATCAGATTTTGTTGAGTACTAAATTGTGACAGGTTAAACTATCATAATGATAAAACCAAGGACACAGCCAATAAATCTGGAGCAGAAGATAGAACAAGTAATAAGAAATTTAATGAATAATATTATCAGAAAGTATAATTCACGCTGAACGCGTCTTTAGTATGTGTATGGAAAAATAGAAAAAGAGAAAATAGGAAATATATATCACCATGAAAAGCTGAATAATAACGAAAAAAGACATTATTTTCAATAAACGAGACGATTTTGTTTCACCTGAATTGCAAATTGGCATTGCGCACTACCATGTATATTACAAGAATTGATTAAGAAGGTAATAAAAGGTAATAATAATAATAATAATAATAATAATAATAATAATAATAATAATAATAATAATAATAATAATAATAATAATAATAATAATAATAATAATAATAATAATAATAATAATAATAATAATAATAATAATAATAATAATAATAATAATAATAATAATAATAATAATAATAATAATAATAATAATAGAAAGAAGTATCGATATATCTTGGCGATCTATTAAGATATTATTATTAGTCAAATTTTTGAAAATTTTAAGGATTTGCGTTATGAACTAAAAAAATTGATTTAGATTACACAATTAAATCAATGTTATTTAGCATATAAAATAAATAAATCCTACTGTAAGTACTGATAAAATCAAATCGCAATTGTTTATGGAAAATATCAACTTCTCCTTTCGGTTTGGTAAGTAATCTGTCAACCTCATTAACATAGCTTCGATTTCAACTTGCATTCTCATTAATCGACTGGCGATCTGAGCATCCATATTAACTGATTTCATTCCACTATCAATGGCTGGTATTGTACCAGTACTAACAGGTAAAGAATTTACACTTGTGCCAGAAGAAGAACTGGAATTCTCAATTCGACGTCTGAGAATAGTGTGTAAAGCAGCACAAAATTCGGCATATTTTCTAGTAACACTATATGGTCTAAAATCAATTTGAATATTGTTGATATTTGAAGGTCGAGTTGCCGCATGTTGACGCACAGATGAAATGTGAGTGTCCATTAATTCAAACCATCTTGGCCAAAGAAGATTAAGAAGTAAGTCCCAATAACTTTAACGAAATAAAAGGAAAATCATTATTAACTTATTACTTGTCCAAAGCTGCAACTCCTCGTTCTGTGCATAAATCTTTATACCACAAAACAATGCGAATACAAATTAGAATTGCAATGGCATCAAAAACATGCAACGATAGAAGATTCGATTTGTTTTTTGAAAAATATTGAGAGTTTTAACCCATAACTTGATTGAAAAAATCTTGACCAGCTTGAGATGAAAGAATAAAAAAATCACAGAGAAATAAATATTCTCGACAGCAAGTATCGAGAAGAGCATAGTGTTGAGATCGAAACAAAGTTTCATATGTAAACTGAAAAAAAATTAAATAAACTCAGAATTAAAAAATGATTTGTTAAAAAGTTTAGATAATTCTAAATCTCGAATTTTAACAAATATCAAATACTTAATAAAGGCTGTGCTAAAATTTGTGTAAAATTACAATTTGTTGGTCTATGACATAAAAAAAGAATAAAAACCAAGATTAGATAGGTATATAACCAAATTAATCATAAAATGGATATTAACTTTCAAAGAATACTCTTGTGCCAGAACTGGTAATTGAAAGTAAGGAACTATTGTGATTTTAGCATGCGTTGAATGAAAATTTTTAATAAGAATCAAATTTATATTTATATTATAAAACAAATTTTCGTGACTAACAAGTATTAAATCTAATATTAACTTCATTATTTGTTTTAACTATTGTAATGGTTGCGGCCCACTCAAAATTATAAGAACATCAATATGGCCTACGATGAAAGAAAGTTATAAAAGATAAAGTGTCTTGTTATCGCACATTTGTGTTCCGGAAAATAGCGTTAAAGCAAACACTTTACACAACATATGAGTTCTTTTGATAT